>CM031919.1:39097087-39114193 GCA_018703695.1 Prunus fruticosa | reverse complement strand
GATCAAACAAAAACATGAAAACTGAAATATGCATTTTTATTTTTAGTTAAGTAAACACACAAGTAACTGTTTTTTTCTTTTAAGAGAAAAACTTAAGGATGACCAGTTAAGGGCCTCAGAAAAACACAGCCAGGGGATCCGGGAAGGTTGGAGGGGTCACAATGGTCCCGCTTAAAACCCTAACTTCTTAGACACCGAAGGTGTCGCCTTAAAGAACTCCTAGACACTGGATAGACTGCGGTTGCTCACTGGAGTTACCAAAAGTTTAGCTCCTTCAAAGAATATCCTATGAGTTTTAAATTATACTACAAAAATAAATAAATAAAAAAAATTAACAAAAACTGAAATAAACACGGAATTCAAACAAGAATTTAAAAGAAGAGATGGGATTCTTGCACCAGGTGTCCAAGACGCATCTTTAATTTTGTCTTTTCTTCAAATTAAATTCTTGAGAAACCTGACAAACAAGAAGAAAACAACTGAAAGAAACAAAATCAAATAAAATAACAACTAACAAAGCAAAAACACAAACATCAGAAAAAACAGGGAGGCAAAAGTAAGTGAAAGTGTAGACATGCTCCCTTTTTTAAAAAACGCGCTCGCAATTTGCGGCAGAAAATAAAGGGATCCGAGAGAAAAGAGCACAGGATAGCACCCTCGAGATCCGAAGTGCTTTCGGCTCCCTCGTTTGTATAAGTCTATTTAAACTCGTTTTGGTGAAGTAGAAGAGCACCCTCATTTCTTCCTGCAAATTCAGAGAAAAACATCAAAAAATCCGAAAACAAAACAATGGCATCCTCATGCACTCACCTTGATGATCTAAACCTTGAGTTGTCCCTAGCGCCACCGAATGCGCAGATAAGGGCTCCTCAAAACCATGTCTTCCCAAACTCCACCTATCATCACGGTACGGCCTCAAACTTTGCTGAGGTAATACCGAAACTTTCTGAGGCGTGTGCCGAACGAGGGCAGTGCTGCCTGGGAGGCATGATTAGCAGCAAGCTCACATCGACAGATCATCCTGCATGTGGCAAAGAGGTCTGACAAGGCAGCAGTGGAGGAGTCCCACAATTTAACGGTGCTCCACGCGGTCTCGGCTACCAATTTGGGCATACGATTCCTGGCGAGGACACGGGAGTGTGCCGCGATGAGCGAGGAAATAGCTTCCTTGAAGGCTATGGTGGCGGACTCCAGAAGCGTCTTTCCTGTGCTAATCAGCACGTGGAAGCACTGGAGAGAAAAAATGAGGACCATGTGGAGCTGCTGGAGATTCTGCAAGTTAGAGAGATAACAGAGGCATGCCATGAAGATGAAGATGAAAATGAAGAAGAAGAAGAAGAAGTTGTTGTTGTTGTTTTTTTTTTTTTTTTTTATTTTACTTGAATGTTTTTTTGTTTTTTTTGTTTTTGTTTTTTTTAATGCAGTGTTTGAATGAAATAAAAATGTGTTTTTAACACTCAGAAATAAACTAACTAACCACACCACGTAAATAAATACATAAACTAACTTAACAAAACAAAAAAAGAAAACAAAGAAGTTCCAAATTGATTTTTTTTTTAAATTTTAAATTTATTTACAACTAACTGACCACACAAAGGAAAAAAAAAGAAGTTCCAAATTGCAAGTTACAAGGAAAAATAAATAAAAACTCAAATTTCAATTTTTTTTTAAAATTATTAATTTTTTAATTTTTTTTTTTTTAGTAAAAAAAAAAAATATACAAGCAACTCATGGATGACCAGTTAAGGGCCTCAGAAAATACAGCCAGGGGATCCGGGAAGGTTGGAGGGGTCACAATGGTCCCGCTTAAAAACCAAACTTCTTAGACACCGAAGGTGTCGCCTATAGAACTCCTAGACACTGGATTTGACGGAGACGCTCAGGAGTTACCACGAGTCAGCTCATATAAAAAAAAAATTTTAATTTTTTTTTAATAAAAGAAATAGAAATTTAAAATTACTGAAATAATAACAAAACAACTAAAGAGAAAGGATTGGAATTCTCCCCTTTGAAGCGATTAGGTCGAGCGTGATGCATTTGGAGGTCGCGACTCTCCCACTACTCCACACTCCCCATTCTTATGATTGAGGTTACCATCTCTCTCCATTTTTATTAAGCTGGCATTACTTGCTAAAACAAAAACAGAAAACTTGAAACAGAATTAAAGGATTAGGAGATAAAAACTAAAATGGAAAGGAAAATCAACACACGTCCAATTTCATGCTTCAAAGTAACAAGCAACAAAGTTATCAAACTAGCTTATGAAGTTCGTTCTTTCTCAAATATGATTATCCATATGGTGTGTGGTTTTAATCAAGTATTCAGAAAAAGCATTTAGCTATGGTGTTTAGTCTAAACACAAATTCTGAACCCATTAAGAACAAGAAGAACAATAGAGAACCAAGTAGAATTTAAACATGGTGTTTGTCTTCAATATCTACCCATTCATTCACTAATCAGTCCAAGAGTCATATGGTGTTTATGTAAACTTGAACAAGATATTTAATTAAGAGCAAGTGAATGAAACCATAAACTAGAAATAATCAACATGCTACTTGAACCTTTTTGTTTTTGGGTGTTGTGTAAGCTGGGACTCAAACCCAGTTCTCTTGCTTGTCAGGCAATTGTCCTTGTCAGTTGGACTACAAACACAACTTATCAATTAACCTCATTAACTTTAAAACATGAAACTGTCCAGTTATACAAAAGATAAAAATAAATAAAAAGTAGAAAAACCAAATAGAATTAAACAATGTTACCGATCCCCGGCAACGGCGCCAAAAACTTGTTGCGTAGATACAGCTGCACCAAAATGGATTCAACTGCATCCTCAACTTGTGATACTCGCAAGTGCACGAACCGTTGGTAGTTTAGCGTATGTAAGTGCGAGGTCGATTCCACAGGGATTGGTGATTGAATGATCCAATTCAATTTTCCTACACAAAATAGAAATAAAAACAAAAGAACATAAAACAATGATGTTGTACAACACTTGAGAACATGGAGAGTTTTTGAGGAAGGAAGGAAAGTGTTTGAGAGATTTGGAGAATTTTGGAAGAGTAAGGAAAGTGGTGTTTGGGAACTTTGTGGATTTTGGAAGAGAAAGTGTTTGGAGACTTTGAGAATTTGGAAGAAAAATGAAGGTGTTTGGGAAGCTTGAGGATTTTGTGAACTTGGAGAATTTGAGAGCTTGGAGAAGGGAGAAGTGTTTGAGAACATTGAGAATTTGATGAAGGAATGGGAGAAGTGTTTGGAAAGTGTTTGAGAATTTGATGAAGGAATGGGAGTAGTGTTTGGAAAGTGTTTGAGAATTTGATGAAGGAAGTGTTTGGAAACTTGGAGGATTTTCGAAGAGAAGGTTTGAGAACATTGGGAATTTGGAAGAGAGGAGAGATGTGTTTGAGAAAGATAAGGGAGGAGTGTTTGAGATTTAATAAAAAGAAAATTGAGTAGAATGATCTTATTACAACAATTGAGAACTACAAAGGGAAACTAAGAGAATTTAAGGGAGAGAAGGGAAGGGAGCTCTAGAGAAGTGCTTGAGAGCTCCCCCCCTTGGGGTGTTTTTACAAGCATAGAGAACTTCCCTATTTATAGGCCTAGGGGAAGTGAAAAATCTGAATTCAATATGGCTAATGCATACAACACTTGAATTATAAAATCTGAAATGGTTGATGCACTTGTAATAGAAAATCTTGAATGGGTGATGCACTTGTATTAGAAAATCTTGAATGGTTGATGCACTTCACCAATTAATCCCACTAGCAGCCCTAGGTCATCTTCATGTCACCATGATCAAGCTTCCAACCAGAAATGATAGCTCATGCCTAGCTCACCATGACCAAGCATCCAACCAGCACATGCTGAGGTCAGCATGACCAGCAACTTCAAGGGCTTACAACTTGGGCTTCTCTTAATCAAATTAGGACTTTAAGCACTTGAAATTGAAGTTCAGAATGTCTTCTTTCCAGCCATATGTTATTTGGGCCAATCCAAGGTCGGAGGAAAAAGTTAAGGCCGAAACAAATTGCTAACTCATTTTCTGCGCTGATAAGATCCATCCTGAGTATGGTTCTGTGTTTGCTAGGTAACGGACTCCACATTTATCCAATGGGGCTGAATTTTGGATATGTTATAGTAAACACCCATTGGAACAACTTTCATGAAGAATGTGGCCTCATTCGAGCTATGTAGGTTGCTGAAACAAAGCTTGCAATATGACCTACGAAACTGGACTGGCAGGGGGCTGTAGCAAAAAAAATGAGTTTGTCTTTAAGCTCTTCTTCCCTTCATCCAAATCAGGCCTTCACATACTTGGATTGCATCATTTCCTATCCAAAGCCATCATTATTACCTAAATCTCAATTAACTGAAAGATACACACAAAAATGATTAAAAGCACAAGTTTAACTCAAAAACATAACCAAATCATAAGCTAGAAGGGTACAAAATGATATACAATTATGAACCGATCAGTGGTGACTTTACTGAGTCACAGGTGAGGTTCGTCTAGAGTGATTGTGCCTCGTTGTGCGTGCAAGTGCACGATTAGTTGAGCTATGATTGTACCTTGAATTCCTTCTAATGAGGGATAAATTACCCTAGGGAGCAAGACCCAAGAACAGTTAGAGCTCTAGTCTAGCACCATCTAGTACTCATGATTGGTGTGTAATCATGAGTGAACACTACTTTGGTGGTTTGTGGTGTTATGATTAGAGGTTCATAGTATTCTCTTTTTCTGTCAGTAAAATAATTGATGTGTGAAAACTGATTTTGAAATAAAAGAGTTTTGGTGTGGTCACAGGTGGTGATCAAAACAGTTCTTAAAAATAAAATAAAAGAATTATGGTTGTGATGATATCGATGATTATGATTACCTTGGTTATACAAGGATTGTGGCATGCTAAAGAAAGTGCATGTGTTTGTATGTTATGTGTAAATTGACATATTATGCTTTGGATATGGTTTACTCATATAAGGTTTAGAAGCTTTACCGGGTTGTTATGCAGTGAACCCGATACACTATTCAACAGTCTAGGGGCAAATTCAACAGGTGGCAGAGACCGTGAGCAGGAGCATTAAGGTAAGGAGCATGAGGCTCGTTGGTGGTTCCAAAGGGTACTAAGTGTGGTGTGAGAGTGTTTGTGAGTGTTAGACTTCCGCTGTGTAAAATGAGCTCTGATGAGCAAATTATGTAACATGACGATGGTTCAATTTATTATGTAAGTTTGTAATGTAATATTTAACTCAGAAGAGTTGAGTCAATATTAACATTGTGGTTTGGAACAGTGGTGTCATATTAAGAAAAAAAATTCCAAGTACGTTTATTGAAGGTTTCGAGCTTCACGCCCCAGATTGTTGGTTGTTTTGTTTAAACTCAAGGTTTAGTTGTTGAAAATTCGGGGCATGACAAACTAAACATCCTCCAAAGATTCAAGAAAAATTTCCAAGTTTTTCTTACAATTTTAGTGGTTTTTATTCAATTTTTATTCGATATCGATAATATCCCGATATTTTCATCAAAATTTCCATATTTTTGGACTATAGATATTTCCAAAACCATCGATATTTTAAACCTTGGTTTTATTCTCTTAGTCTTTTTTTGTAGGTAGAGGTATACCTGGGTGGCCATAAAAACCAAATTGAACAAATCGAAAAAATTGAATGGAACGTAACAGGAAAAAATAGAATTGATCAAAAAAGTCAGAACCTTACAGAAAATGACAAGACCCGACCCAAATCCTACTTTGGAATTTGAGCCGAATCCTGGCACTTTTGACCAAAATGCCCTTCTAAATTTTTCTAAATTTTTTTCTTCAAGCTTGACTCCTACCGAAAATTCAGCAGAGTCTCCCCTGTAATTCGCTCGTTTCCCAACATTTTTACCTGTAGAAACCATACTTTTATAATCCCAAACGTTCAGCATGCACAAAATAGGATTCTTGCAACCAAACATCACATCATTTTGGCCTTATGCCTCTTAAAATCAAATAAAACATTTTACCAACAGAAACTAATCCATACTTTGGAACAAAATGAATACTTCTCCAATTTCAAAGTAACTAAACTGAACAACTTTTCATTTATTTGGTCTCGCGCCTGCACCTAGTATCTCTAGGTTGCCTATGTACCCTTAACCAGGGATCAAGCCACACATAGTTCTTTCCTCTTTTTATTTTGCATTTGTGTATCTTGTCAGTTGTTACTTTTCATTGTGATTGCAAATCAAGCCAAGTTCTTATGTTAATCACATGCTCGATAACATTCACAAACTCTAAAGTAAAACTTTCCGACTTTCCCTAATTCTCAAAACAGTTCATACTCAGAACATAAGTAAACCACTCATTGAACTTCTTCTAATTCATAAATCAATTAATATATTACTGGCTTAGATTATTATATATATATATATATAAAATAAAGATAAAAATAGTACAAACACCGCCGAAAACATTTTTAAACTTTCCTTCGAAACTCACATAAATCTCAATTATAAGTATATATATATATATAAAGATTTATAATTAACTTATTACAGAGAAGTAGGAAAACGAGAAAGTTATTATTAAAATAACATTGATCAAGTAAAATCTTAATATAAATAACAACTTAACTAAAACATATGTTTTTCTCTTTTACTTATAAAACAACTCATCGCTTAAGAAATTAATTGTGATTTATATAAAATCCTTTAAACTTAGAAAACCCTAATTTTTTAGTTTTAAACCTCTTAAAACCCACTCATTCTCCACCTAAGTGTACCCCCATTATATTTCGTCAATCCATTTAATATGTCGTCAATTCCAGGAAGATTCCGTCAATTCCAATCAGATTCTATCAATTCCAAGACCTTTATATTCCTTTCCCACGTTATACCGTCAATTCTTTGTGTCACATAATATGATACATCCTCACAGACCTCAATAACACAAAGTCAATCCGAGCTGCATTCCTCGTAGGCCTCGAGAACACAAAACTAACCCGAGTCACATTCCTCGTAGGCCTCAGGGGACCATTAGTTAACCTGAGCCGCATTCCTCTCACTACATGGTTCGGGCGTCCCCAGGACTCGTGGGGCATTATAATAAATGACAAAACTGTTTCAAGGCAACTGGGGGTACTCCTGGAGGATTTGAAAATCATATTCCGAAACTTATTATAAAATTTCTCATATTCCACAAATCCATATTTCAAACCCATTCTCAACTTTCTAAAATCAATTCACAACTACTTATGAATTTACACCACATATTGTTAAGAACCAGAGTCCATAATTCATCATTTCCAAACCATTGCATACATATATAAAATATAGACATATAATTAGATATTTAGTTAATTTTTATTAATCATGTCGAAATCCAATTAACGATCCCTTCCATTTTGATACTATAATAATAATCTTAATAGTAATAGATAACTAAATAGATAAATAATTAAATAATTAAATAACCACTACCCAATCCATATATTTTATTTATAATCATAATAATTTAAATTAATGAAAAATAGTAGCTTTTATCCCATATCCTTAATAACCCATATTGAATAAATTTTCAATCAAAACTCAATATGCACAAAATTCCATAATTGGAAAACGAAATACACTTAACCACGATTGTCCACCCACTTCTTAATAATCATAGTCGAGTTCCATGACTCACTTCCACAACCAATAACTCAAGTATCCCAAAATCATATATTACATAATTTCAAATATTGCAAAAACTTCAATTAATATGTACATCTGATAACCCCACAATTTAAAACAATTTAAATAATCTCATAAACCCATAAAATCAACATAACTCAAATAACGGTCAAGACTCGTCAATAAAGTTATTCTAGCAATCCTCGAAGGGTATGACTACCTCGGAAGACTCACGGTCAACCGAGGGTCAAACTCCCTAAACTCAGTCATCCAGAACCACGGGGCCCACGACCTCTGACCACCAATCCGAGAGTTCCTATAGGTTCAACATACTTAACCTGCAAGTTTGGTCCAAATCAAACGGTCGGATCGCTCATGATCGTACGATCGAACGGTTATTGTGACATGCAAACTTTAACTTATTGAATCAGAACATCCGGGCTCCGATTCACAATCTGCGAAATCCTATACGATCCTATGAATGCCTAGATAAACATATTTTAAATTGGAGTAGATCCAACAGCCCAAACATATCGAACATGGATGACGCCTAATATGCGATATCTGATCGACGATTAAACGAAATCCAAATTTATATCCGAGCATACCGTCGTGCTCGGGACGACATGATAAGTATTTTAGAACCCTAAGACCGGCCAAAAAGTGGCCCACGTGCCGCCACATGCATTGGCAGCACGTGGGTGTCCAAAGCAATATCGGCGATCGGATACCCACATGATCACCACATAGAGTGGAGCAACTTTTGTTCTTCAACCTACCCAAAAAAGCAACTTTTGTTCTTCAATACCGGCAGATTTTCAATCGCTAAATTACCCTCTAAAACTCAGAAATTTCTCATATCCAACACAACCAGCAGCTAGAGCATCTCGAGAGGTTGAGAAAGCATACTTGGATCAACTGAAATGGTGGCCAGAAGTGAGAGAACGAACTCTAGAAAAATTTCAGAAAAACTGTCCGAACCGGCCTGTTTCGTGGCTATTTCCGACGACGGTAGCGGGAGAGTGAAACTGAGGAGGGGCGGGGCTGATAGAGGGAAGTAAGGTGGTTCATTTGGGACTGGTCTTGCCTGAAATGGTGGTCGGCTCTCTGAAGTTGATTGGTCTTGGTGCTCCCAAGAGAGAAGAAAATCTGGGTTTTTAAAAATTAACTTTGAAATATTTACGTTATACCACTGAGCTTCCGTAGATCATAACTTCTTCGTTACAACTCTGATTTGAGCCCACTACGTGTCTACGGACTCGTCTCAATGTGCTCTACGCAACAATACATTCAAAATTTCCAAAATCCTTCCTAGACTTAAAATGACCTTTTTGCCCCTTTTAATATTAAATAATATTTTAATTTTCAAAAACCTTAATTAATTCAAATCATTTTATTTTATTGTTATTTCAATTTATTTTCTCATTTAAATTTATTTCCTCTTATTTTAATTATTTTATTACTTTTTCGAACTTGGATGTTAGTTTTCGCCAAAATCTTCCCTGAACAAAAAGTTAACTCTTAAATCATTTAAATATTTTCGAGTAAAATTGTCTTTTTCTTGAACAATTTAATACTTAACTATTAATTTAGGACCGGGTTGTTACAGAAAATCGGACAAAAAAAGTTAGTAGCACTAGCAGGAGACTCATTCGAAGGGCTCAAAAAGGTGACTCTGAGGGTTTAGTCATAGGGAGCTTCTAGTTCTACCCAAAAACGTATCACACCTAGCAGATTTTGAATTTCACATTCTACCTCCAAGACAAAAAAAAACAATATAGTGTTGAGGAGTTGTTTTATGTGGAGGGTGTCATACATGAATCATCGATGTGGACCTTCATATTAGCCACATGATTCCTCTTAATGGTAACTTCATTTAAGTTTAATGAAATGATCATGTGGCTAACATGAAGGTCGACACAAGGAGTTCATATATGGCACCCTCACTATAAAATTTCGCCAATATAGTGTCAAGGGTGGACCTACACTGAGGCAAGGTTTGGACCAATTCCAGATTCGATTATGAACTACAAAAACTAAACCGGTTTTTTCTAATGTATTAAACCAACTATTTTTATATATTAAGCCCAATCTCCTTAAAAAAGCTTAAAGCCCAATGTCCTCAAAATATATTACGCCCATCAATTATTAAATCACCCTAAACCCTAAACTTACCTCTCTCCCATCTAATTAGGGGTGATAGTTTCCGATACGACTTGTTATACGACTTGAAACCCGCACGGAAAAAACACGACACAAACCTACATGATTAAAAAAAGGGTCGTTTTTGGGTCAACTTGTTGCTGACTCGTTTATAAAGGGGTAAATTTCTAGTCAACCCTCCAACTCACTAAAACACATGTTTAACCCGTTAATTAAATAAGTCGTGTCACAGGTCATGTCAACTTGCTTAAAACCAAATAACCCATTTAGAGCATGTCCACCCCTTTAGGCTAAGAGCAACTCCACCCATTTGCCCTTAGCCATGGCAAGGGGGAGCTAGGGCAGCCACTATTCACATAAATAGTAGTTGCCCTTGCAAATAGTATTTTGTGTTTCCACCCTTTGCCATGGCTAAGGGCAATTACTTTTTTTTTTTCACAAATTGTTTTACCTCAATAATTAATTTGGAAAAAAAAATTTAAAAAGATTTTTGGTGTGGGAAGTGAAAAATATGACTAAGTATTTATTTTTAAAAAATCTGAATTTTTTTGTTTTTTTTTTTCAATTTTTTTCGATTTTTTTTTTAAAAAAATTGTTGCTGATGTCAGGACCCCTCGTTTTGGACCTCGGGCTCAACTGGCCTTCAGGCCAGCCCAACTGCCTGGGACCCACTCCCTGCCCGGGCTTGGGCTGACCGCTAGAACATGATCTTTTTTGTTTTTCTCCCCCAGCCCCGGGCTTGGGCTCCTTGGTGGAACTGCTCTAAGGCAAGACTAAGGTAAGGCAATGGCATGCACTATTCACATGAATAGTGCCAGCCTTGCCATTTTTGGTTCCACCCCAAAAGGCTAAGGCTAAGGCAAATACTATTCATGCTACTTTATTTTCGATTTTTTTATACTTTTTTTTTGTCTAAATTTTTTTATACTTTAAACTATTAATTTTGATAAACTTTTCAGATAATATTTTCGGTTGCCACGTGTCACTATTTATTATAAAATTATCACCTAAAATTTCAGATAACATTTTCGGATAAGATTTTTGGTTGCCACGTGTCCATCATTTTTCAGAAAAGATTTTTGGATGAGATTCTTGGTTGCCACATGTCTTATTTCAGATAAATTTTTTGGATATTTCTTTTTAAAAATTATAATCTCATATTTTAGATAAGATTTTCAGCCTCTAAAATTGCGTCACGTGTCCCATGTCAGATAAGATTTTCAGATATTTTAAAAAACGTTATAATGTCATATTTCATATAAGATTTTCACCCTCTAAAATTGTGCCACGTGTCCCATGTCAGATAAGATTTTCAGATATTTAAAAAATATATATTATAATCTCAGATTTCATATAAGATTTTCACCCCTAAAATTACGCCACATATGTCATCTCTATCTTCTGAATCCCTCTATAAAACTACACCATCAACTCATACCTCTCACACCATATCTTATCATTCCTTCATTTATGAGATTTTAGAAAACACATTCTACTCTCAATGTCAAACTTGAGGAGAGTGTTGGACAGGCAAGAGCGAGAAGAGGAAGAAATCCGGTAGACGTGCTGAGGAAGATTAGGAGGCCGATGAAGAAGAGTAAGAAATGCTTGTAGCGGTGTGTATGCTTAATGAATCAAGGCAACACCACCGTCGTCGTGCCCCGAATATGGACAAACGTAGGCAATCTCCTGGTCAGAATCTCTTGGAAGATTACTTTATCCCAAATTCGTTATATCCCGTTTCTAAGTTTCGAGAGAGATATAGAATGCAGCCACATTTGTTCCAAAAAATCATGCATGATATTTGTAATTACGACACTTACTTCATTAAGAAGTATGATGCTGTTTAAGTTTTGGGTCTTCTCCCGGAGCAAAAACTTACAGCTGCTTTCGCGATGCTTACTTATGGGGCATCTCAGAGAGCAGGTGAATGAGATTGCAAGGATGGGAAAATCAACTATCCTAGAGTGCTTGGTGAGATTTTGTGATGCAGTAGAAAATCTCTACACAAGGGAGTACCTTTGCAAACCTACGCCTAGGGACCTCCAAAGGCTTCTACAAAGAGGTGAGGCTCGAGGTTTTCCAGGAATGATCGGAAGCATCGATTGCATGCACTGGCAGTGGAAGAATTGTCTAATTGCTTGGCAAGGCGATTATGGGAATCGAAAGGGCCAAAAAAGTATAATTTTGGAGGCCGTAGCTTCATTCGACACTTGGGTTTGGCATGCCTTCTTCGGAGTTGCCAGATCTCAGAATGACCTCAATGTGCTTGGTCAATCCCTGGTCTTCAACGATGTATTGCGAGGTCATTCCCCCCAGATCACGTACCAAATCAACAATACCGTATACTCTGGTGCATACTACCTTGCCGACGGAATTTATCCTAGGTGGATGACATTCGTGAAAACAATTTTGAATCCCTAATTTGAGAAGGAAAAAAGCTTTGCTGCCTTTTAAGAAGGTAACAGTAAAGACGTGGAAAGGTGTTTCGATATCTTGCAAGCTCGTTGGGGTATTATTAGGGGTGCTGCTCGGATGTTTGATGAGGAGGTGCTGCGGAGCATTATGATGACTTTCATCATCCTCCATAACATGATTGTGGATGATGAGTTTGATTATGAAGCTCTAGAGGTGTTCGAACCGGATCCCATGAACACGGCCTTAACAAGAATTTATGAAGTCAAGATTAATGCTTTGTTTTCAAGTTTGCTTTATTTTGTGTGTAGTGTGTTTGGAATTATGCTTTGTTTTGTGTGTTGTTTGCAATAAAATAAGGTTTGTTTTTAATTAAACTTTGTTTTCATGTGCAAATATTTTTAATAAACAGTCATATTATTTAATGCTTTCTTTATTGAATAAAAGGGAAATAATACAACAATTCTTAATACATATGGCAAATCTTTCAATCCAACCTAATGATTTTGATCATTTAACCAATCTGTATTGCTAGGTCCGTTGTCATGGAAAAGTTTTCTTCTCATCACATCCCTTCGTTTCATCTTCCAATATGACTTTGTTTCAGGAGACATGTGGGTGGTATCCATGGCCATGATTTTCATCTCTCTATCCTCCATGTCTTGTTCTTGTGCCTGCTGCCTTTCAATTGCAAATGCTTCATGTCGTGCTTTGTCCACTTCTTCTCTTTTCAAGTCTCTCTCAAGTCTCAGTGCACTATTCTTAGCAATTTGATCCAAAAATTATGCACATTTATTGTTCGAAGTGCTCCCCTTCTTTGCCTTTGCTGCCTTTCTCCCAATAGGTCTCGGCACACGTGGGAGTGGTGAGTCTTGATCCATTGGGGAGTCCTATGGTGAATCGTTTGCTGGTGAATCATGGAGCAGCGTCTCATTCAACACAACTTGCGGAGTAGTGCAAATGATTTTGAATCTCGAACAATTCTTCACAATTTCCCAACATTGGTGATTCTGGAAACTTTTTTTCCCTTGCCCCGTGGCACCGAACCACATTTGTGCTTGTACGATCTATTCAAAATAAATAATTGGAAATGCAACCAAAAAATGAATATGGAAGAATGTATAAATAATTTGGAATTGCAACAAAAAAATTGATTATGCAACAAAATATAAACAATTTAGAAATGCAAGAAATAAAATGATTATGCAATAAAAAAATAAATATGTAAGTGTTCACCCGTTTTGATTTGTCTCCTGTGATGGTAGGGTAAAGTTCCTCATTGCCTTGAAAACTATTGACTGGTCAACAAGCCAACTTTCTTTAGTGTGCGAGCGTGCCACTGCAAGCAATGAAAAATCCTAGCAGACTTCTTTAAAAAATAGATAACTTACGCCTCAAGTTGCTGATTTTTTTTTTTTAACAAGCGATTGTGAATTTGGGTGAGGAATATCTCCCAAGTAAGTTCTTTTCTTGCCTCAGACAGGTGAGGACTTCACAATTTTTCACAGTACAAAACTAGTAGTTCTGGCAAGAAAAAATGATAAAAAAGTGATTTGTTTTTAGGCAGAACTCTCCTTTACAAAGCTCAAAAAGGAAAAACTGACTATAAAAAGACAAAAAGAGGGATGTGCTTCCATTTCTGTCCCGGGTAGATGCTTTTGATCCGGGCTGGATTGGATATGCCTGTGCTGGACTGGACTTTCAACAACTTCAACTGCTAAGCTTTAGCTGTAAATCGATACCAAAGTTTTAAGTTTGGCAAAGCTTTAATCTATTTCAAACCCTGGAAGGCTTTTGAACGGGAGAACCTCGACCTCTTCAGTCCGAAAGGGGCAGAAGTGGCTGGACTTGAAGATGACTGAGCTGGAACTGCACTGTGGCACCTGTTCTACTTAGTCGGGGCTCTCCATAAATTTGTTGAGGTTTTCATATTTGAGAAAACCCAAACTCTGCTTGCTTTGGCTTTGCTGAACCAAATTTGTAATGAGAAAAATCTCGTTTTGAATGACTTTCTTGTAAGTCTGAAAACTGGAAGTTTCGATCTCTGAATTTGCTTGAAGGCTCTCTGGGATCAAGTGATCATTTTGAACTTTTGTCTTTTGACTGATTTTTGATTGTTCGATTGAATGTCCTTTGTGTCTTCTCCTTCTCCTACATTTATATGAAAAGAAAAATGATGTTTACCCGTTTTGATTTGTTTCCTGAGATGAAAGGGTAAAGTTCCCCATTAATCCAAAAACCATTGTTTGGTCAGTGAACTAACTTTCTTTGTGTGTCGAGCGTGCCACTCTTAGCAATTTTTCAATTCTAACAGACTTGAAAGAGAATAACTTGCGCCCCAAGCTATTGACTTTGAACAAACGATTGTGAATTTGGGTGAGGAATATCTCCCAAGTAAGTTCTTTTCTATGCCTTAGACTGGTAAGGACTTCATAATTTATCTCAGGATAAAAATCGGTAGTTCTGGCCAGAATGGATTTATTTCATCCAGAACTCCCTTATTACAGGCAGAACTCACTTGTTTCATGCAGAACTCCTTTTTACAGGCAGAACTCCTTTTTACAAGACTCAAAAAAGGGAAAACTGATTATATAAAGATGAAAAGGAGGGTTGCGCTTCCATTTCTGCCTGGATAGTTGTCTCTTTCTCGGCTGGACTAGATGTGCCTGCTGGACTGGACTTCAAACAGCTTTTACTGAAAACTGTTGGCTGCAAATTCGATACCAAAGCTTGAGTTTGGCAGAGCTTCAATCTATTTCAAGCCCTGGGAGGCTTTTGGATGGGCAGAACTGGGATTTATCCAGTCTGAAGGGGGCATAAGTGGCTGGACTTGAGCTGGAATCTGTACCTGGGACACCTGTGCTGCTTCAACCAGAGTTTTTCATAAATTTGTTGAGGTTTTCGTATTTGAGAAAACTCAAACTCTGCTTGTCTTTGGCTTTTGCTAAACCAAGTTTGTAACGAGAGAAGTCTCGTTGTTGCTGTCTTGTGAACAAGATGGTTCTGCAAGCTCGCTGGGAAGCTTTTGAGATTGGAATGCTTCAAACTTTGAGTCTCTCTGGAAATCTGCTTGTGATCAAGTGATCATTTTGAGTGTTTTTCTTTTGACTGAGTTTTTGGTTGGGTTGGTTGGTTGTCTTTGTTTGTTCGCCCTCTCTGGTATTTATAGGAGATGTTTTCCTGTGGGGCTTTTCTATCTTTTAATAATTGGTGGTAAGAATACTCAGGAGATCTTTTAAAAAGAAGAAAAATAAAGGAATTTTATCTTTGTTCTGCGACGACAGGCACTCCACTGAAGTGAATATTCTCCTGTGTTTTGATGGGTTGCCATGCTTGTCTCCCATCTTTCGCGAGTTCCCAGTTTTTGTAAGAGTCTGGTTTTGAGATGGTGAGTTCTCAGTTTTGAACAACTCCATGTTTCCCGCTTCTCTTCCTTTCACAGAAACGAGTCTGCTTAACTCTTAAAAATAGTGTTTATCAAAAATATCATAATATCTTTAGATAAACTATCCTCTGGCCGCAGAAAATTGTTTCAGAAGCGCTCTGTTTTATTCCTGTTCATGGGCACGGTCCCTTTTAATCGAAACTGTCAAGCCCATCTCTTTTTGGCTCTGCTTTTGGCCCTTTTCGCGGCCTAGTCTTTTCCAACGTTCTTTTGGGCCACGGTATATTGGCCTGCTTGCATCGCTTAATGGGCTGGATGTGCTTATGGGCTGACTTTAAAACGACGGCCCAGGACCGTGGGCTTTTCTTTTTCTTTTTTTTTTTGGCCTGGGTGCGCCAATTTTAGGCCCAAACAATGCCCCCATTAAGTCTGAAATGTTTTTTGAACGGTTTTAGACTTAATGATTTTGCCATTAAATTGTGCGCGCGAAATAAAAACGTCCCCTGCCCGCCACGTCCGTCTACCACGAACTAGACTTCGTGGGAAACTGTTCAGTGATTAGCTAGTTACGGGCTGGTCACTGCCAGCTTTCAGGCTTCTTGTCTTCCCACGATTTCGAGTCTTTAAAAGAAATTTGAAACTCTCAGTTCCTGCCATCATCTCGAAACCCTTGCCTTCTCAGCCTTTGCTTCTTTCCCAAATTTTCAGAATCCTTCCCACCAAAACGTTTCTTTGATCAATCCTTAGTTCTTTCTAAAACCTCCCAGAAAAATGACTTCTCCAAAAGTTCGTGCTCGTGGTTCCTCCTCCTCCTCAGTTCCTCCTGATTATATTCCTTGGGGCCGGAGTCGATGCTCATGCCATGGAGGTTCGAAGAGCTTCATCCCTTTGTTCAGAAGAATTTGGATGAAAGCGTCCTTCATTTATTTGAGAGTACTCTGATTCTGGGCCTCGTTGGTTTGGTTCTGTTCCGGCTGAAATAGCAGAGCTAATCCAGAAGGATGCTGAAGCACCTCTGTGTTATCAAGGGACTTCTGCCCTCTCTTCCTATT
This sequence comes from Prunus fruticosa, assembly GCA_018703695.1. Classification (NCBI taxonomy): domain Eukaryota; kingdom Viridiplantae; phylum Streptophyta; class Magnoliopsida; order Rosales; family Rosaceae; genus Prunus; species Prunus fruticosa. The sequence goes on along the minus strand of CM031919.1, from coordinate 39,097,527 downwards.
CCTGGGTCAGCAAGAATTTGAGCCGTTCGTTCCCGTCCAGCGAGGTGAGGAATTGTCCTGTGAAGTGGTCAGGCTGGATTGACAAACTTCTCCCAGAATTCCGAGCTCATTGGAAGAGGGCAGGAATTTATGATGCAATTCTGCTGTCCAAGCAATCCATTAACCAAGATGAGAATCTGCTTGCTGCTGCCCTTTGTTTATGGAATTCTGCCAGCAACACATTCGATTTCCGGGTGGGTCCAATGGCGCCAACCCTGCTGGACATGGCTCAGATTTTTGGGTTCAGACCCCATGGAAAACCTGTTGATGCTGTTGGTGATTACCACCGAAAGAGGAATCAGGAGAAATTGACCAAGCCCTTCACCATCTCTCCTGCCTGCCAGAGCCTATTCTTAACAACTAAAATGAGTTATTAAAAACAGCAACTTTAATTCTCGCAA
>CM031919.1:39036183-39096987 GCA_018703695.1 Prunus fruticosa | reverse complement strand
ACAAGTCTAATTCATATTCAAAGATTGATTCTAGCTAAAGTATGATTAGGCCATGATGTCTGGTTCTAACCTTGTGTTCCTAATTCCCTAATTTGATCATTTGTTGTCTAACCTAAATTAAGCATTAGGAACCCATTAAGCATAGAAGAACAATTTAAACAACCAAGCATGTATCTAATCCCTGTTGTCGAATGTCCATACATACCTTTCCTATTCATAGTTCAATTTGAATCAAAGCATGATGTTTACTCTTGATTCAAACCAAGATAGCTAACATACAAGTTCTAATGGTGATAAATCATTCAAACAAGCATATTAATTGATAAGCATAATGAATAAAAACATGAATCATGAATCAAACTTGAAACTCCAAACTTATAAACCCAGAATATTCATGTTAGGTTACATCGAAGCCCTAGTTATGAAATTAGCTGCTCATAATGAAAAATAAACTCAGATAGAAATGAGAAAACATAAGGAATGCAATAAGAATAGAAAAACCCATTTTCTGAAGTTCTTGTGGAGTCCAAGACTTCTTCAAGTGCTTCTCCACGTCTAATGCTTCTCCAAGAGCTTCCCCACGTCTAGAATGATGTATGACAGCTAGTAGGTGATTTGGGATGAGTTTAGGTGAGTGGTGATGGTTGAGAAAGAGGAAATTCGTAGGGAAATGGAAGGGAGGTTTTCTGGAGCTGTTTTGGTGATTTGGGGGCAGTTTAGAGTATTTCGTTGCTTGCTAGAGTGTATGGGGTTGATGGAAGTGTATGAGGATGATTTCTAGATGTGTTGATGGAATGATGGAAGTGTGGAGGATGGCTGAAGTGAATTTTGTAGCTTGAAGACTTCTCTATTTATAGGGCTAAGAGGGAGGAACATCATGATGAAATTCAACACCACCATTCCTCTTTTAATACAACCCATAACTCCCACTTCATCTTGTCAATGTTAGTGTGGTTGGAATCAACTCCATCCCATACTTCTTTTGCTGCACCTCAAGCTTTCTTCACATGGGAATTCAAAGGTGTTCAATTGTGGCTGCCTTTTGCTACCAACCCATGTGGGTTTTCTTTTGGTTGCTGGAAATAAAAGATTCTTCTGGACTAGGCTTGGTGTAGGAAGGCCTGAGGTTTCAATATGTATCCAATGGGGCTCAAATTTGGATATGTCGTAATAGACACCCATTGGAACAACATGTATGAAGAATGTATTCCCAACTGAGCAATACAAGTGTATGTTTTGGGCCTTGCAAGTTGACTGCCGAAAATAGACTGGAATTGACTTCATTGCAGTCAGCTTGTTGGCTTGTTTTGGGCTTGATCTTCCCTCCTATAAAATCTGGAAAAATCTGAATCTTCAAACCCTTTGAATTATATTTCCAAGAATATGCAGCCCAGCTCAAGGAAAAATCGGAAAGCCCTTCAAATGTGATATTTGGCCCAGTAACGCAGATGCTGCCGAATTTGACCATAAGTTACCAAAACTTGTATAACTTTCTGTAGAAGACTCGGAATCATGAACCGTAAAATTCTCTAGAAACTAGACTTCCGCATCTTTCCAATGATATAGGGCTCATCATCTGGTTCTTCTTGAGCAAGTATAGCCCAATTCGTGAAGTTGACTGATCTGCAGACACCGATGAGCTAACTTGTCTCTAAAATGCATTTAATGAGTCTCAAGCTTATTACACTGAAACAAACACAAAACTTATTAAAAACACAAGTTTAACTCAAAAACATAACCAAATCATAAGTTAGAATGATACAAAATGACATGTAATTATGCACCGATCAAATACCCCCAAACCTAGATTTTGCTAGTCCTCGAGCAAAACAACACAAAACAAAGTTAAAAACAAAACAAGAAGTTAACTAAACCACTTCCGCAGGTAACTCGATTGCATTGAGCATATGCAACAAGCCTTTAAACCTCTAGGCATCCCTAGTAGGAGGAGTTGTGTCTCCTGAGGCTTAAAAGAAACGAACCCGCAAACGCTTTACTAACTCTACAAAACAAAGTGGTTAGTAAAACTTGAAATCAACTAATGAAAACGAAAGAAAATTTTAGTCATACCTCCAACACCATAAAGTTGCCAAGATAGGTGATCAATCAGTATGTAATGTGGAAGCTATAGCTCAAAGGCACACGGTTTCAAAGCAAGCACACTCAAGCCTTGAAGAAAGAACATGCTTCGACTCTAATTCTCACAGATAACACTCAAACATTCAGAACCTAAGGTTTAATTCTCTCAAGAAAGCATAAGTGAGTGTATGAAATAGAAACACAAGTTTTGGTTAGATCTCAAGAGGGAATCAAATACTAAGAATAGAGATACACACATACTTACCAGCACCCATGAATACATCCTCAAAGATCAGCTAGGTCTTTCACAAGGGTGTAATGAAAGGCTAAGGTTAGGGGAAATGGAAGAATTGGAAGGAAAAACAAGTAACTTAAGAACATACCAAGGTTGCATTCTTCATTGATCTGCAAGGTATCATTGATTAGAATGGCATGGCTGCAAACATCAGAGCATCCGCTGGCATAGACCTTATTTTGTTTTTTTGTTTTTTGTTTTTTTACACTTAGATCATATCGAAACACTTTCATCTTTGCTGATTTGATCTGCAACTTCATTAACTTCATTGCACGGATTCACACCAATTTTTATTTAGGTACATAGCAGCAACTTCCTTACTTTAAACTTTATCTTGGCACACCTTGGTATATTTCTAAGGTGTAGGGTATGGCTACAATAGGTCAAGTATCTCAGATTGAGATACAAAGGTAGGAAAATGATGAGGGTGATAGAAGAAAAGGCTTTAAGTGTTTGGCTTCAAGAGGGCTGATGGAACGCACATATAGGTAGGGTGAAAAGAAAGCACACAGAAAGGTTATACACACATAGCCTAGCATCACTTCAATGAGTTCATTCATGAATGAGAGCAAGCACATGATATCTGCAAAAGAGAATCATCCTTAGTATTCAATCAAAATGGAACAATGAGATCATTTCAAGTGAAATGAAGAAAATGAGTAGAGATGAGAAGTAGAAACACTTTAAACCTTCTCAGGAAAGCAATTAGGCTCAATGTAGCTCACTAGGGTAGTCTCCACTTTTCTCCTTCAAGAATTTGAGCATGGTACTTTAGCCACCAGAATTCTAAGAGCCAAAGCTTTGTGAAGTGCAAAATTCTGATATGAAAACCTCAATGGCAGCTCCATAGCATCGATTGTATGACATTCTAAAAATAAATAAAAAAATTAGTGACAAATGAACGAAAATTGAAAACACAAATGAATGAAATTTGAAAACCTTCCCCCCAGACCTGAATTGAACATTGTCCTCAATGTTAAAGCAAAGTAAAGATGATTGAGAACATATAAATGATAAAGGGAAGAGTTAAGAAAAAGGTTTAGAAAAAAACACACAAATATAGAAGCAACTCACGGATGACCAGTTAAGGGCCTCAGAAAACATAGCCAGGGGATCCGGAAGGTTGGAGGGGTCACAATGGTCCCGCTTAAAACCCAAACTTCTTAGACACCGAAGGTGTCGCCTAAAGAACTCCTAGACACTGGATTGACGGAGGTGCTCACTGGGGTTACCAAAAGTTAGCTTATATGAAAAAAAAACTCTATTTTTTTTTAAAGTTTTGCAAAGTTTTGCATTCTCATAAGACTCATGTCTAATTTCTTCCAATTCATTGAGCTGAAACTTTCTAACATGGCCGGCCTTGTCCAGATCAAAATTCAATTTCTTGATGGCCCAAAAAGCATTGTGTTCAAGCTCCATTGGTAGGTGGCAAGCTTTCCCAAACACAAGACGATAAGGGCTCATTCCGATGGGAGTCTTATATGCAGTCCTCTAAGCCCATAATGCATCATTGAGCTTGGCAGCCCAATCCTTCCTTGTACCTGTTCACAACCTTCTCTAGGATGTGTTTAATTTCTCTATTGCTTATTTCCACTTGACCAGAAGTTTGAGGATGATATGGCGTAGAGACTCGATGGGTGATGTTGTACTTCTTCATGAGTGCTTCGAATGGCTTGTTACAGAAATGGCTGCCTGCATCACTAATGGCAGCCCTTGGAGTACCAAACCTTTTGAAAATATTATCCTTCAAGAACTTTTGCACCACCTTATGATCATTGGTTTTGGTGGCTATGGCTTCCACCCATTTAGACACATAATCAACAGCAACAAGTATGTAAGTACAACCAAAAGAAGATGGGAATGGTCCCATGAAATCAATACCCCACACATCGAAGAGCTCCACAACGAGTATGCTATTCAATGGCATTTCGTTCCTGCGACTTATGTTCCCCATCCTTTGACACCTATCACACTTAACACAAAAATTAAACGCATCTTTGAATAGAGTGGGCCAAAAGAAACCAGATTGCAGAATTTTAAGTGCTGTTTTCTTAGCTCCAAAGTGACCTCCACAAGCTAATTTGTGGCTATGCTATGCCTAAGTATGCTTTCTTGCTCTTCTTCTGGAACACATCTTCTGATGAGTTGATCTGGGCAATGCTTGAATAAGAAAGGTTCATCCCAAACATAATGTTTCACCATGGAAAAGAACTTCTTTTTGTCCTGAGAAGTTAGATCATTTCTAAGAACACCACAAGCAAGATAATTAACAAAATCAGCATACCATGGCTCTTTGACTTGGGCAACATATAGTTGTTCATCAGGGAAAGTCTCATTCAAGGGTAGCACAGTTTCTCCTTGTTCTTCAACCACAATTCTGCTCAAATGATCAGTTACCACATTCTCACATCCCTTCTTGTCTCGAATCTCCAAATCGAACTCTTGCAGCAAGAGAATCCATCTAATCAAGCGTGGTTTGGCATCCTTCTTAGTGAGCAAGTATCTAAGAGCTGCATGGTTAGAATAAACAATTACTTTAGAACCAACAAGGTAAGAACGAAATTTTTCTAAAGCAAAAACCACAGAAAGCAACTCCTTCTCTGTTGTGGAGTAGTTGATTTGAGCATCATTCAAGGTCCGGCTAGCATAATAAATCACATGGGGGAGCTTATTCTTCTTTTGACCTAAAACTGCACCAATAGCAAAGTTAGAGGCATCACACATTATTTCAAATGGTAAAGACCAATTTGGAGCTATGATAATAGGGGCTGAAGTTAACTCCCTTTTCAAGGTAGTAAAAGCTTCCATGCAAGCTTCATTAAACTCAAAAACAGCATCCTTAGCAAGGAGATTACACAATGGCCTTGTAATGCTTGAGAAATTTTTGATGAACCTTCTATAGAATCCAGCATGACCCAAAAAGCTTCTAACTCCTTTAAGAGAAGTAGGGGGTAGCAGATTTGAGATGAGATCGATCTTGGCTTTATCCACTTCAATTCCCTTGCTTGAAATCACATGGCCTAGCACAATGCCTTGTCTCACCATGAAATGACACTTCTCCCAATTCAAAATCAGATTTGTTTCCTGGCATCTTTTAAGCACTAGAGACAAGTGGTGAAGACAATCATCAAAAGAGGAACCAAAAACTGAAAAATCATCCATAAATACCTCAATGAATCGTTCCACCATATCTGAAAAGATTGCCATCATGCATCTTTGGAAGGTTGCTGGAGCATTGCATAAACCAAATGGCATCCTTCTATAAGCAAATGTACCAAATGGGCATGTGAATGTGGTTTTCTCTTGGTCTTCCGAGCAATAGGAATTTGATTATAACCTGAAAAACCATCAAGAAAAACAGTAGTAAGCATGGCCAGGATAAACGTTCAAGCATTTGATCAATAAAAGGCAAGGGGAAATGATCTTTTCTTGTGAATGTATTCAACTTCCTGTAATCAATACGAACTCTCCAACCGGTGATGGTTCGTGTAGGAACTAGCTCATTCTTCTCATTCTTCACAACGGTGATTCCGGACTTCTTTGGAACAACTTGCACTGGGCTCACCCACTTAGAATCTGAGATTGGGTAGATGATTCCTACATCGAGTAGCTTTAAAACTTCAGCTCTAACCACCTCTTTCATGTTGGGGTTTAACCTCCTTTGGGCATCACGGGATGGTTTGCTGTCTTCTTCCATTAAAATTCGGTGCATGCACATGCTTGGACTAATTCCTTTGATGTCTGCTATGGTCCACCCAATGGCCGTTTTATGCTCTTTTAGAACCTTAATTAAGCTCTCTTCTTCATGTGAGGTGAGACCTGCAGCAATTATAACAGGGAGAGTTTCGTTAGCACCCAAATATGTATATTTAAGATGATTGGGCAGAGGTTTAAGTTCTAGCTTTGGTGGGATGATAATGGATGGCTCCAATTTCGTGGATGATGGTCCAAGAGGCTCGAGTGGTGGCCTAAAGGATGGTGGGTATGGTTGAAGCACTTCTAAGGCAGGCATTACTTCTTGGAACTCTGGTTCACTAAGATCTTCCTCGTCTTGTGTTAGGACAGCTTCTAGAGCATCATTAGACTTTTTCTGCAAAATTTTGGAGGAAACCTCCTGATCCACAACATCAATTGAAAAACAAGTATCAAGAGAGATAGAAGGATGAGATAGAGCATCAAACACTTTAAATTCAACAGTTTCACCCAAAACAGTCATGGAAAGGGTGCCATCTTTCACTTTGATGATTGTGTCTCCAGTGGCCATGAATGGCCTGCCTAGGAGAATGGGATCAACACGATCTCCATTTGGATTGTCCTCCATGTCCATCACTACAAAATCAGCAGGGAGAATTAGTGTATTAACTTGAACTAAAATATCTTCCACAATACCTTTTGGATATTTTATAGAATGATCAGCTAGTTCAAGTTGCACTGAAGTCTTCTTCATCCCTTCTAAGCCAAGTTTTTGATATACTGAATATGGCATTAGATTGATGCTTGCTCCCAAGTCCAACATGGCTCTTCCAACCTTCTTGTCTCCAATGTTAATGGGAATGTCAAAGCTGCCAAGATCTTTTAGTTTTGGTGGAAGCTTCCTTTGCAACACAGCACTTACATTCTTGTTGAGCTTTACTTCTTCATTTGGAGCAAAATTGAGCTTGTGAGTTTTCAAGTTCTTGATGAACTTTCCATCAAGCAAAGGCAAAGGCAAATTGATATTAACTTTACTCAAAATATCATAAATCTCTTTAAAAGCCTTATCTTGCTTTGCTTTCTGAAGACGGCCTGGAAATGGAATAAGTGGAACATATGGAGCGGGTGGCACGCATCTATCTTCTTGAAGATGTGGTGGCACAAATTTATCACCTCGTTTATGCAATTGGAATTTGTTGGGTTCCTGAGAATCTGATTTAGCATTAGGAGCAGATTGAGAAGTTTTGAGTTGTTCTCCTTCCATAGCTGTGGTCTCCTCCTCTTCATCTTCATTTTCTACAACCACATCATCATTTGAAAGATTAGAATCGACTATATTATCAACAATCTTACCTGATCTGAGCACATGAATGGCCTTGGCTTCGTTGTTCTTTGGATTGATGATGGTTTGGCTTGGCCATTTTTCAGGTTCTCTTTGCGTTATTTCAGCAGCTATTTGGCCTAATTGGACTTCCAATTTGGAGATGGCAGCTTGTGTAGTTTGCTGAAAATTGGATTGATTGATTGCCATTTGCTTTACTATATCCTCCAATGATGATGATGATTGTTGTGGCCTTTGGAATGAAGGGGGATTGGCTTGATTCTGAGTATTCCTCCATGAAAAGTTTGGATGATTCCTCCAACCTGGATTATAACTTTGAGAGTATGGATCATTTCTTGGACCTTGGCTGTAAGAATTTACCACATTAGCTTGCTCTTGCACAAATTCTGGATATGCAGCCCCAAGTGGACAAGCTATGGTAGCATGGTCATGAGTTTCACAAATGCTACACACTTCCTTCGGAGGGTTTCTTGAGTTCAATGCAAGAATAGCATCTAGCTTTTGTTCTAATTTTGAAATCTGCACACTAGAAGCATCATTAGTATCACTAACAACACGCTTACCTCTTGTATCCGTATGTTGGGTCTCCATTGCTATTCCCTCAAAGAGTTCGTGCGTTTCTTCCGGAGTCTTGGTTTTATAAGAACCACCTGTAAAATTCGTGACAATATTATGACTCGAAGGGGTTAGTCCTTTATAAAACATACGCATTTGAAGTTTCAAAGGAATCCCATGATGAGGACATTGATTGAGCAGCCCATTGAATCTCTCCCACGCTTCACAAAACGACTCATCATCTTGCTGTGCAAATAACAAGATCTTGTCCCTAAGCATGTCGGTTTTTTGTGTGGAAAAGTATTTCTCTAAGAACTTCTTTTGAATGGCAGCCCATGTAGTGAGTGAACCAGGCTTCAAAGAATTCAACCAATATTTCGCCTTATCCTTCAAAGTGTATGGAAACACTCTCATTCGAAGTTGATCTTCCGTCACACCTGTCAAGGGAAAAGAACTCACAACATTAAAAATATCCTTTATATGAGTCAATGGATCTTCATTAGGTAAACCATAAAAGGAAGGTAACATATTAAGATGAGAAGATTTAAGCTCATAGTTTCGAGCTACAGTGGGTAGCAAAATGCTTGAAGGGGATGTTGGAATTGTTGGGATATCAAGGTCTCCCATGAACTCATTGGCAGCCATCATTTCTTCTTCTTGGTCTGAACTTGCTTCTGAATTTGAAAGTGAAGAACCAGGAAGTTCAGTGTGGAGAGCACGAACTTGTAAATGTGGCCAGAGCTTGCTCTTTTGCAGTTGACAACTCTCTTTCTAGACGATTCTGAATTTCAGAGATCACTCGATTGGGTTGCAATGATGGTCTTGCGTTCAAAGATCTGGAATGTAGAAACGAAGACCTCACTTGTTCAAGGAATGGCCTTTTAGAGATAAACTACCTGAAACAGAAAATTAGAATAATTAGAAATACTAAAAAGAATAGGGTAACCTTGGGCACATAACCAGGGAAGAACTTTCGCTCAGTCCCCGGCAACGGCGCCAAAATTTGTTGTTAATATTATGTTAACTTGCAATTGTACGGGGCAATTAGTAGTATAGCAAGACAAGTACGACGTCGTACCCACGAAGACTGAGAAGTTAAAACTAGTTATGTACTTAGATTACCAAATTCAAGAAAGTAGGAGATTATGTCTAAAACAGAATTTAAAATAAGGGTGGTTGTGATTGTTGAACAAAATAAGCAAAATGAAATTGCAAACAAAAACAAGTAAACAAATGTAACAAAGAGTGGTTTTAAGAGATGGAAAACAGATTTGGAGACTAGGGCATTCGAATCACCATAACAATTCAATTCTGGGTTATAAGAAGTCAAGTAACAAGTCTAATTCATATTCAAAGATTGATTCTAGCTAAAGTATGATTAGGCCATGATGTCTGGTTCTAACCTTGTGTTCCTAATTCCCTAATTTGATCATTTGTTGTCTAACCTAAATTAAGCATTAGGAACCCATTAAGCATAGAAGAACAATTTAAACCAAGCATGTATCTAATCCCTGTTGTTGTCGAATGTCCATACATACCTTTCCTATTCATAGTTCAATTTGAATCAAAGCATGATGTCTACTCTTGATTTAAACCAAGATAGCTAACATACAAGTTCTAATGGTGATAAATCATTCAAACAAGCATATTAATTGATAAGCATAATGAATAAAAACATGAATCATGAATCAAACTTGAAACTCCAAACTTATAAACCCAGAATATTCATGTTAGGTTACATCGAAGCCCTAGTTATGAAATTAGCTGCTCATAATGAAAAATAAACTCAGATAGAAATGAGAAAACATAAGGAATGCAATAAGAATAGAAAAACCCTTTTTATGAAGTTCTTGTGGAGTCCAAGACTTCTTCAAGTGCTTTTCCACCTCTAATGCTTCTCCAAGAGCTTCCCCACGTCTAGAATGATGTATGACAGCTAGTAGGTGATTTGGGATGAGTTTGGGTGAGTGGTGATGGTTGAGAAAGAGGAAATTCGTAGGGAAATGGAAGGGAGGTTTTCTGGAGCTGTTTTGGTGATTTGGGGCAGTTTAGAGTATTTGGTTGCTTGCTAGAGTGTATGGGGTTGATGGGAGTGTATGAGGATGATTTCTAGATGTGTTGATGGAATGATGGAAGTGTGGAGGATGGCTGAAGTGAATTTTGTAGCTTGAAAACTTCTCTATTTATAGGGCTAAGAGGGAGGAACATCATGATGAAATTCAACACCACCATTCCTCTTTTAATACAACCCATAACTCCCACTTCATCTTGTCAATGTTAGTGTGGTTGGAATCAACTCCATCCCATACTTCTTTTGCTGCACCTCAAGCTTTCTTCACATGGGAATTCAAAGGTGTTCAATTGTGGCTGCCTTTTGCTGCCAACCCATGTGGGTTTTCTTTTGGTTGCTGGAAATAAAAGATTCTTCTGAACTAGGCTTGGTGTAGGAAGGCCTGAGGTTTCAATATGTATCCAATGGGGCTCAAATTTGGATATGTCGTAATAGATACTCATTAGAACAACATGTATGAAGAATGTATTCCCAACTGAGTAATACAAGTGTATGTTTTGGGCCTTGCAAATTGACTACCGAAAATAGACTGGAATTGACTTCATTGCAGTCAGCTTGTGGGCTTGTTTTGGGCTTGATCTTCCCTCCTATAAAATCTGGAAAAATCTGAATCTTTAAACCCTTTGAATTATCTTTCCAAGAATATTCAGCACAGCTCAAGGAAAAATCGGAAAGCCCTTCAAATGTAATATTTGGCCCAGTAACGCAGATGATGCTGAATTTGACCATAAGTTACCAAAACTTGTATAACTTTCTCTAGAAGACTCGGAATCATGAACCGTAAAATACTCCAGAAACTAGACTTCCGCATCTTTCCAATGATATAGGGTTCATCATCTGGTTCTTCTTGAGCAAGTACAGTCCAATTCGTGAAGTTGACTGATCTGCAGACACCGATGAGCTAACTTGTCTCCAAAATGCATTTAATGAGTCTCAAGCTAATTACACTGAAACAAACACAAAACTTATTAAAAGCACAAGTTTAACTCAAAAACATAACCAAATCATAAGTTAGAAGGATACAAAATGACATGTAATTATGCACCGATCAATAGTCCAAGTGACTTAGGGCCTATACCGCTTTCAAGCTACCGCAGACACTATCATGCTCAAAGCCTTAAGCATCTTCCTCTATATTTTTCATCTGCTAATCTACCTAAGCCCTCATGCCAAACCAAGATATATCTTGATTCAACTCAACTATTAGATTATCCACATCCTTATAGCAAGTCCAAGCTAATCATGCCAAACCAAGAAACGTTCTTCCAGGACTTATTCCACATTAAGCAAAGCACTACCAACGCCTACTCCACAAGCAAAGAATTTTCAGCACATGCCCTATTTCAAACATCCTTCCAGCACATGCCCGATTTCAAACTGTTGCGTAGATACAGCTGCACCAAAATGGATTCAGTTGCATCCTCAACTTGTGATACTCGCAAGTGCACGAACCGTTGGTAGTTTAGCGTATGTAAGTGCGAGGTCGATTCCACAGGGATTGGTGATTGAATGATCCTGTTTAGTTTTCCTACACAAAATAGAAATGAAAACAAAAGAATATAAAACAAGGATTTTGTACAGCATTTGAGAACTTGAGAATTTGGAAGAGAAGGTGTTTGGGAAGCTTTGAGGATTTTGGAAGAGAAAGGAAAGTGTTTGGGAAAGCTTGAGGATTTTGGAAAGGAATGTGTTTGAGAACTTTGAGAATTTGGAAGAGAGCGGTTGAGAACTTGGAGGATGTTTGTGAACTTGGAGAATTTGAGAACTTAGGGAAGGAAGAGAAAGGTGTTTGTGAAGTGTTTGAGACATGGAGACTTTTAGAGAAGAAAGTAGAGAGATGTTTGAGAACTTTGTGGATTTTGGAAGAACATGTGTTTGAAAGCTTTAGAGAATTTGATGAAGGAAATGGGAGAAGTGTTTGGGAAGTGTTTGGAGAAGAGAGTGTTTGAAGAATTTAGAAGAAGAGAAAGGAAAAGTGTTTGAGATTCAGGACGAAGAAAATTTAGTAGAATGATCTTATTACAACAATTGAGAACTACAAAGAGAAACTAAGAGAATTTGAGGGAGAGAAGGGAAGGGAGCTCTAGAGAAGTGTTTGAGAGCTCCCCCCCTTGGGGTGTGTTTACAAGCTTAGAGAACTTCCCTATTTATAGGCCTAAGGGAAGTGAAAATCTGAATTCAAAATGGCTAATGCATACAACACTTTTATTATAAAATCTGAATTGGTTGATGCACTTGAATTAGAAAATCTTGAATGGTTGATGCACTTCACCAATTAATCCCACTAGAAGCCCTAGGTCATCTTCATGTCACCATGACCAAGCTTCCAACCAGAAATGATAGCTCATGCCTAGCTCACCATGACCAAGCATCCAACCAGCACATGCTGAGGTCAGCATGACCAGCAACTTCAAGGGCTTACAACTTGGGCTTCTCTTAATCAAATTAGGACTTTAAGCACTTGAAATTGAAGTTCAGAATGTCTTCTTTCCAGCCATATGTTATTTGGGCCAATCCAAGGTCGGAGGAAAAAGTTAAGGCCGAAACAAATTGCTAACTCATTTTCCGCGCTGATAAGATCCATCCTGAGCATGGTTCTGTGTTTGCTAGGTAACGGACTCCAGATTTATCCAATGGGGCTGAATTTTGGATATGTTATAGTAAACACCCATTGGAACAACTTTCATGAAGAATGTGGCCTCATTTGAGCTATGTAGGTTGCTGAAACAAAGCTTGCAATATGACCTACGAAACTGGACTGGCAGGGGGATGCAACAAAAAAATGAGTTTGTCTTTAAGCTCTTCTTCCCTTCATCCAAATCAGGCCTTCACATGCTTGGATTGCATCATTTCCTATCCAAAGCCATCATTATTACCTAAATCTCAATTAACTGAAAGATACACACAAAAAGGATTAAAAGCACAACTTTAACTCAAAAACATAACCAAATCATAAGCTAGAAGGGTACAAAATGATATACAATTATGAACCGATCAAATACCCCCAAACCTAGATTTTGCTAGTCCTCGAGCAAAACAACACAAAACAAAGTTAAAAATAAGAAGTTAACTAAACCACTTCCGCAGGTAACTCGATTGCATTTAGCGTATGCAACAAGCCTTTAAACCTCTAGGCATCCCTAGGAGGAGGAGTTGTGTCTCCTGAGGGTTTAACAGATACGAATACCCACAAACGTTTTTCTAACTCTACAAAACAAAGTGGTTAGAAAACTTTACTAACTTTGTTAGTCCTTAAGCAAAATAAAACAAAAACAAAAACAAAAATAATTACAAAAATAAAAAAAAAGAATAAAAATAAAACTCAAAACAATCTTTCCGAACATTTTCTGAAGAGAAATGACTTATGCACATGACTCAAAAGTTTTAACAATAAAAACTCAATTTAGACATTATTTACAAGGCGGCAAAGTTCAAAACATAATATGCTCAAAGTGTAGTAGTGTGATTGCCAAATGCAACAAATTCTCCAATCTTAGTTTTCACACAATTTCAAAAATCATACCAAGCACAAATGCAACTTCAAATCTCACCAAAGTTATCCTCTCACAAATGAGTCACTCAGAAGAGGGCTACAATGCAACACTCAGTTATAAACATGAGATTAGAGTTAAATCATAAGGAACTTAACTCAAAAATAGGAAGATGGAGAACTTGCATTAATATGATCTCAAGAAGGATGCCACACACTTAAAAGTAAGAAAATGCATGCAATTCAACCATATGACATTTAAGATCAATTTAGGTCTTTAACATAGGTTGTAATGGGGCCAAGGGTGTAAGGTGAGTAAGAAATGAAAGGTATGGATAATACAAAGTCCAAGGAACTCAAAAATGTAAGAGCATAAAATAATTATTTACAACACTTCGAATCATCACGATTAGATATTTTCTTTACATGATCAAAACTCCTTATACCTTCATTTACAATGATTTAAACTCCTTTCCAAACACCAATGAAACCCAAAAATGAAATTTCAATCAACTACCATTTAATCAGAACTTTTCTCTTTTCTTTCACCAATTGTGTGAAGTTCTATAATTTTTTTTTTTTAATGTAATATCCCTTCCCAAACTTAGCATGAAAAACACATCCAAATTAGAGCTCATGAGTTCCTTAGAAAGGTAAATTCTTGTTTTTCGGGCTAAAGCTAGGAATTGCAATTGGTAAAATGAAAAAAAAAAATTACATGTAGGCTCAAAATGGTTAACAATGGAAAGTCATGCATAAGCATGCATAAGGTTAGCTTGAAAGGCACAAACGATCCAAAGAGGGCCTTAATATCATTTCTTAAATGTCATGAAATCAAATTGCAAAAGAATGAATGACTTTTAAGTGTTCAACCAAATCAATGAATAATGAGATCAAACAACAACTTTGATGACAAGAAAATAAGAGTATGTGTATAACACTCATGAAATGAAGCACAAGGCTCAAAAGCTCACATTATATGGTTATATAAGTCTAATTTATGCTTGATACAATTCTTTGGGTCATGCAAATCCTTTAATTGGAAAATTATGAAACAAATGGCAAGTGCAAAGATGGTTTCAAACATATCATGCTAGAACGATGCCAAATTTTATTTTTTTTTAAATTTTTTTTTTTTTTTTTTGAAATAAAAATTTACAAGGAAAAAATAAATAAATAAAATAAAAATAAATAATAAATAAATAAAATTCAATTTTTATTTAAGTCATGCAACATTTATCTCAATCTCATCATATGTGTTCGGAAAGTGACTCAAAAACAAAACAAAACAAAACAAGACTCAAAATAAAAGAAAAGAAAGCAATAATTTTTTATTTTTTTTATTTTTTATTTTTTTAAGACAAACCAAATTTACTTGCTAAACTCCAATACCCCCAAACCTAGAAATGAACATTGTCCTCAATGTTTTAAAAATTAGTCACAAGCAATGTCATAACAAGAAATGAAAAGTACTAAAGTAAATAAAAATCACAAATAAAATAATTACAAAAATAAAAATTACAAAACAAACAAACAAATAAAAAGAAACGAAACAGGAAAAACACTCGAAACAGAAAGCCCTAAACAATCTTACGCAAACCAAAACCTAAACAATTGAAAACCCAACCCAAAAGAAGTTAACACATTTTGAAACCTAACAACGGTGAAAAACCCGACCCGTAATGAAATCCGAAGCCCACACGTTTGTTATTATTTTTATTTTTATTTTTTTTTAATTTAATGAAACGTGAAGTGGGAGTGCAAAGGCGGGATTTATGGAAAGAAAGAGTGTGGTCCCTGCTGCCTCGGTTCCTAGGAAGTGACAGGCAAAAGGAGTGAGGGACGTGTCGGCGCACAGAGGACGCTTTCACATCCCCCAAGCCAGAATTATTGGCCTCTTGGGTGAAGCGGGACGACTTTTTCACTTTGAAGGTGGTGAAAGGTGAAAATGCAATTAAGGGGAGTTGGGAAACGGGTGCGGCGACATATAGAGATAAGCCGTAAGGGCCACACAGAACTTAGAACCGACGGCTAGGGTTTAGCAGATTAAGTCTATAAAAGGTAAAAAGAAAGGGTAAAAAAAAAAACACACAAACTCAGAAACACACAAAATAGAAAAGAAGGAAAGAAGAAAAACGAGTGAGAAATCAAATGGCCTCTTCCTACCCATTTTCGTTGGATCTCAACCTAGCTCCACCGACTCAGACACGAGGCCAAGCAGCGGCACCAGTGTGGATGCCCTACTTTGCCTCCGTAAGGGGGCCTGTGACAGGAGCTGACTCAATACTCCTGGACAACGATGTTGCCATTGGAGTGGGCAGAAATCTAGTGACTCCTAAAGATATACGTGTGTTTGGGACAAGGGATGACAACCGAGTCACGAGTGATGCCCTGGCACTGAGCGTGCAGAGTCCTGCATGTGTTGCAAGTTTGGGGCATCGCCTACTGCGAAATCCCATGAGGTAGAGATTCTGAAAGGTCAGTTGGCGGCGGAGCGAAGTATGGTTGAAGAGTGCCAGACTGCTATAAAAAGCTTGAAAAGGGAGAGGTCAAGGATAGTGGAGGTGAATCGACACCAGCTAGAGGTATTGCGGGACGAGAATAAAAACCTATCAAAAATGGTAGAGTTGTACTCTCGCGACATGCGAAAACAGCTGGAGGACCTAGACCGACCGGGTAAACGCAAGCAACCAGATCGCGAGAGTAGTTACGCTCAAGCTAAGATTGCGATCTTTGGGAGCTCAAGTGGTGAGCCCCAAGAGGCTGTGCAAGAAGCCCAGGAAGAGGACAGCCAGAGGGCCAAACTCAAAGCTCCAATGGTCGAGACACCGAGCACTGTGAAGAAATGACTTCTACCTGTATTATTGATGTTTTTATTTTATGTTGTTGTTTTTGTATTTTCGTTATTTTGTTTCGGAAATAAAAGAGGAAGGTTGCAGAAAGAAAAATAAAAAGAAAAGGAAAAGGAAAAGACACTTCCCAACTAAAATAAACCAAAGACGACAAACGGAAAGAAAACACAGTTCCCTAACTAAAATAAAACAAAGATAGCCGAAAGGAAAAGGCAGAAACACAAAGCACTAGAAAATGAAAGTAACGGGCAAAAACATAAAACACCAGAAAACACGGAAAAAAAAGTAAAGTAAAGTGAAAGTTAATGTGCTCCCCCTTGAAGCGATTAGGTCAGGCCTGCCCGGAAATCCGAAATGGTGTTGGCTCTCTCTCATCAGCATATGCCTATTTAAACCACACCTCTGCAAGCGGATGATACCCAGCATTTCTTCCTGCAAACTCAAGGAAAAACATCAAAAAATTCAGAAGCAAAACAAATGGCATCCTCATGCACTCACCTTGATGATCTCAACCTTGAGCTATCCCTTGCACCACCAAATGCCCAGATAAGGGCTCCTCCAACCTCTGTCTTCCCAAACTCTTCATATCATCACGGCACTGCCTCAAACTCTGCTGAGGTAATACCGAACCTTTCTGAGGCAATGCCGAACAGGCTCAGTGCCTGGGAACATTGATTGGCAGGAAGCTAACTCCAGCGGGATCACCTGCATGTGGCACGTAGGTCTGACAAGATGGCGGTGGATGAGTCCCACGATTTAACTGTGCTCCAAGCGGTCTCGGCTACCAATTTGGGCATGCGACTCCTGGCGAGGACACGGGAGTGTGCCGCTCTCAGCGAGGAAGTGGCTTCCTTGAAGGCTATGGTGGCGGACCTCCAGAAACGGCTCTCCTGTGCCACTCAGCATGTGGAAGCACTGCAGAGGAAAAATGATGACCATGTAGAACCTGCAGATCCTACAAGTACGAGACAATAGAGGTAAGCCATGATGATGAAGAAGATGAAGAAGATGAAGAAGAAGAAGAAGAAGAAGTTTGTTTGTTTGTTTGTTTTTTTTTTTAATTTACTTGAATGTTTTTTTTTTTTTAATGCAATGTTTGAAATAAAATAAAAATGTGTTTCTAACACTCAGAAATAAACTAACTAATCATACCATAAAAACAAAAAATAAAAATAAAAATAAAAATAAAAACAACGACTAAACAAAATAAATACAAAAACTAACTTAACAAAACAAAAACAAAAACAAAATAAAAACAAAGACTAAACATAAAATAAAACAAAGAAAATAAAAAAAACTTAGTTTAAAAACACACGAATATACAAGCAACTCACGGATGACCAGTTAAGTGCCTCAGAAAACACAGCCAGGGGATCCGGGAAGGTTGGAGGGGTCACAATGGTCCCGCTTAAAAACCAAACTTCTTAGACACCGAAGGTGTCGCCTAAAGAACTCCTAGACACTGGATTGACGGAAGTGCTTACCTGGAGTTACCATAAGTCAGCTCATATGAAAAATCTTTTTGAATTTTTGAATTTTGAATTTTTAGTTTTTAAGATAAGAGAAAAAAAAAATTAAGATAACAAACCATAAATGAAAATGAACTAAGTACTCTAAACAAACTCAAACAAACGACATAAATTGTTGTACTAAAAGAAACAAACCAAGAAATAAACTGAATTTAAAGAAGAGAAAGGATTGAAATGCTCCCCCTTGAAGCGATTAGGTCGAGTATGGATGCATTTGGAGGTCGCGACTTCTCCCACTGCTCCACACTTCCCATTCTTATGATTGAGGTTACCATCTCTCTCCATTTTTATTAAGCTGACATTACTTGCTAAAACGAACACAGAAAACTTGAAACATAATTAAAGGATTAGGAAATAAAAACTAAAATGGAAAGGAAAATCAACACACGTCCAATTTCATGCTTCAAAGTAATAAGCAGCAAAGTAAATCAAAACTAGCTTATGAAGTTCGTTCTTTCTCAAATATGATTATCCATATGGTGTGTGGTTTTAATCAAGTATTCAGAAAAAGCATTTAGCTATGGTGTTTAGTCTAAACACAAATTCCGAACCCATTAAGAACAAGAAGAACAATAGAGAACCAAGTAGAATTTAAACATGGTGTTTGTCTTCAATATCTACCCATTCATTCACTAATCAGTCCAAGAGTCATATGGTGTTTATGTAAACTTGAACAAGATATTTAATTAAGAGTAAGTGAATGAAACCATAAACTAGAAATAATCAACATGCTACTTGAACCTTTTTGTTTTTGGGTGTTGTGTATGCTGGGACTCAAACCCAGTTCTCTTGCTTGTCAGGCAATTGTCCTTGTCCGTTGGACTACAAACACAACTTATCAATTAACCTCATTAACTTTAAAACATGAAACTGTCTAGTTATACAAAAGATAAAAATAAATAAAAAGTAGAAAAACCAAATAGAATCAAACAATGTTACCGATCCCGGCAACGGCGCCAAAAACTTGTTGCGTAGATACAGCTGCACCAAAATGGATTCAGTTGCATCCTCAACTTGTGATACTCGCAAGTGCACGAACCGTTGGTAGTTTAGCGTATGTAAGTGCGAGGTCGATTCCACAGGGATTGGTGATTGAATGATCCTGTTTAGTTTTCCTACACAAAATAGAAATGAAAACAAAAGAATATAAAACAAGGATTTTGTACAGCATTTGAGAACTTGAGAATTTGGAAGAGAAGGTGTTTGGGAAGCTTTGAGGATTTTGGAAGAGAAAGGAAAGTGTTTGGGAAAGCTTGAGGATTTTGGAAAGGAATGTGTTTGAGAACTTTGAGAATTTGGAAGAGAGCGGTTGAGAACTTGGAGGATGTTTGTGAACTTGGAGAATTTGAGAACTTAGGGAAGGAAGAGAAAGGTGTTTGTGAAGTGTTTGAGACATGGAGACTTTTAGAGAAGAAAGTAGAGAGATGTTTGAGAACTTTGTGGATTTTGGAAGAACATGTGTTTGAAAGCTTTAGAGAATTTGATGAAGGAAATGGGAGAAGTGTTTGGGAAGTGTTTGGAGAAGAGAGTGTTTGAAGAATTTAGAAGAAGAGAAAGGAAAAGTGTTTGAGATTCAGTACGAAGAAAAATTTAGTAGAATGATCTTATTACAACAATTGAGAACTACAAAGAGAAACTAAGAGAATTTGAGGGAGAGAAGGGAAGGGAGCTCTAGAGAAGTGTTTGAGAGCTCCCCCCCTTGGGGTGTGTTTACAAGCTTAGAGAACTTCCCTATTTATAGGCCTAAGGGAAGTGAAAATCTGAATTCAAAATGGCTAATGCATACAACACTTTTATTATAAAATCTGAATTGGTTGATGCACTTGAATTAGAAAATCTTGAATGGTTGATGCACTTCACCAATTAATCCCACTAGAATCCCTAGGTCATCTTCATGTCACCATGACCAAGCTTCCAACCAGAAATGATAGCTCATGCCTAGCTCACCATGACCAAGCATCCAACCAGCACATGCTGAGGTCAGCATGACCAGCAACTTCAAGGGCTTACAACTTGGGCTTCTCTTAATCAAATTAGGACTTTAAGCACTTGAAATTGAAGTTCAGAATGTCTTCTTTCCAGCCATATGTTATTTGGGCCAATCCAAGGTCGGAGGAAAAAGTTAAGGCCGAAACAAATTGCTAACTCATTTTCCGCGCTGATAAGATCCATCCTGAGCATGGTTCTGTGTTTGCTAGGTAACGGACTCCAGATTTATCCAATGGGGCTGAATTTTGGATATGTTATAGTAAACACCCATTGGAACAACTTTCATGAAGAATGTGGCCTCATTTGAGCTATGTAGGTTGCTGAAACAAAGCTTGCAATATGACCTACGAAACTGGACTGGCAGGGGGATGCAACAAAAAAATGAGTTTGTCTTTAAGCTCTTCTTCCCTTCATCCAAATCAGGCCTTCACATGCTTGGATTGCATCATTTCCTATCCAAAGCCATCATTATTACCTAAATCTCAATTAACTGAAAGATACATACAAAAAGGATTAAAAGCACAACTTTAACTCAAAAACATAACCAAATCATAAGCTAGAAGGGTACAAAATGATATACAATTATGAACCGATCACAAACATCTTGACAGTTTCAAATACTCCAGAAGCCTTCATATCGCAAGTCAAGGTGCAAGCAACCAAAACTCCCATTCACACTGCCAAATTCCTAGCAAATTAGTAAGAAGGTGACACTTCTCATGCTTTGGAGCCTCTCAATCAAGTCTGAAAAAAACATATTAGCCAAGAATCAGCCGCCAGAAAGGGATGGTTATTTTATGAAGATAAATGCTTTATCAACCAAGCATTTGACGAATTCACATGGCACAAAACCAATCCACAGGCCAAAAAATTTCATTTCATTCAAGCGTTCCAAGCAATTCAAGCATGTGAAGCAAATTGAGGAACTCATGCTTTTGTGACAAAACCATACAACATCATGCTCTCACAACAATATTGCTCAAAATCATGCTCTAGCAATGCCCAGATCAGCAGTCAATACCAAAAGAAAGGACATGCTAAATTCTCAAACAAAAGCATCATGCCAAGTAAAACTTATACACACGTTTTCCAACTATTCTAGCTAAGAACATCCCACCCTTGGAAAATCACTAGAAATCAAGCTTACAACCAACAAATCCCGAACTCTCCAGATTAGAAGTAGACATATCAAGCTTAATTTTCCCAAAATTTCATTGCATTTAGAGCTAGGGAAGCATGTCAAACAGATTCCCAAAGCATGCCATGCAACATAAATTGCACAATTCCAGCAACTTAGCCCTTTGAAATTGCACCAGTGATTCAGTTTTCCTTTGAATGGCACAAGACCAGTTCCAACACAACCGTTGAGAAGTCTGTTTCCATGTGTCAAAACCTCCAACTCAGATTCCAAGAGAAACATTTCGAAAGTTCAATGAACAGCCCACAAGCTCTGTGAGACATTTTCACAAACACTTGGCATGCATTACCCAAGTAAGTTTGTATGAGTCTTGTTTATCACCAAGCTAGAATCCTAAATCGAAGGCTCAACCTCAAAATTCAGTACTTAACTCTCCAGTTTTGAGAAGTGCAATGGAATTCAAGCTTCAAGCATAGAAAACAAGCATGCAACAAGGAATCAACATCAATTCATGAACATGCTTCAGAAAAATGAAGGGAGAGAACACTACAATGGTTGGATGATCCCCAATTTTGGGTAGGTCATCAATAACATAATTTCGAGCAAATTTTGTGAAGCAAGCGCAATCATCCGAGCATCAGAAGTTAAAAACACCGGTAGAAGCCGAATCTACAGAAACTCACCAGCCATGGGTGAATACAGAAGTTGCAGACCGACTTTGAGGCATCAGAAAAATTCAAAAAATTCTACAAATTTTACAGGCTGTAGTACTCGAGCAGATGAACAACTTTCATCAAGGAAGTTTTCTGATCTGAGCTTCCAAAATATGACTTATGTACTGATGCACAGTACCTACGGGTTTGAATCTTGAAGAGAGAAGAAAAGGTTGTAGGGAGAAGAAGCCATGCGCCATCATGCCAAATGGTCACCGTTGCAGCAAAATGATGCCCCAAGTTCGTCGCACAATGATTCAATCAAATACCAAGAAGGTCATGCTACGGGCTCATGCAAATCAAATCTTTTCATGATAGCTAGGATGCACTTAAGGGTTGAGAAACCAATTCTTTACATCCACAACCACATCTAGAGAGAGCAAGCACCCCCTCTCACTACTGGAACTCTTCAATTTCGAGCTCTGTTCTCCCATTCCTTCCCTTTTTCTCTTTTGGCAAAGCACGTAAGAGCCTACGAAGCTTTCGTCAAGCTGCCGGAAATTTGGTAAAACCACCCATTCTTCCACCCTCATCTTTTCCTCTCTTCTATCTTTCAATATTCCCTCTCCCCTTACATTGAACCCCTGCTTCTCATGGGAAATCCAAGCCCTCTCTCTCTCTCTCTCTCTCTCTCTCTAATGCTAAAATGCTTAGCTGCCATGCCACAAGCTTCTCAAAACAAGCCAAGATATTCATCTGTAAGCAACTGTTGGTTTTGTCCCTGAAGGAAATCAAGGTGTTTCCTAAGGCTTAACGAACCTTTCGAAGCACCCTTGGGGCCTGATTCTTGAACTCAGATACAGGGGCAACTCTACCCACTTACTCGCCCATCTGTAGCTGCCGGAACGAAAAAAGCTTATTCCTAAATGCCAAAACCCAAACACTCAAGCACATTCACCATGTTAAATAGCCCAAAAGCTATATTAAACCATGTCACCTTAGCCAATACTAAGCATACAAGCCAATGCCAATGCCAAGCGTACATGCCAATGCCAAGCGTACATGCCAATGCCAAGCATACATGCCAATGCCCAGCGTACATGCCAATGCCAATACCAAGCATGCATGCCAATGCCAAGCATGCACGCCAATGCCAAGCATGCACGCCAATGCCAAGCGCACACGCCAATGCCAAGCATACAAGCCAAAGTCAAGCATACATGCCAATACCAAATATACACGTCAAAACCAAGCATGCAAGCCAATATCAAGCATACAAAACTAAGCAACTCTTGCAAACCACAACCATGCCAAATCAAGCATCACTAGTCACTCAAGCACATCGATCATGCAAGCTAACTTATTTTGGGTTAAAATTCAACCAAGCCTTATCTCCTATGTCATGCCGCAAAATAAGTCGACTTTTGGTAACCCTAGTAAGTAAACTCCGATATTATAGTGTCTAGGAAAGTTCTTGTTTGCGCCTAATAAATCACGGCCATAAACTGACCGAAGGAACCCCTTTTCTCGGCCCTAGCATTTGCTCGAGAGACTAAAACGCAGCGTTTTGCCAAGATGTTTGGCCTTCCTGAAAACAAAAGAAAAATTGCTAAGGCATGATCATCTCGGCCTCGATTATAGGCCGAGGCCGAGGCCGAACAAAATCACGGCCAAAGGTATTAAAGTCAAATCATCATGTGACAGCAGGGTCCCATGCTTCATTTAATGAAGTAATGCCTCTGTTTATTGCAGCAAACCCACTGGCCACGAATAAGCATTTAATGCACGAGGGAAGGTGGGAAGTGACTGAAGTCAGGATTTGGTGATAGGAATCAGAGTGATTAGACGCAAACATTCTCACAAGGATTCTTACAGCTTGAGAGATTAGGCCAGAAGCGCAGAACCCACGATCACCAGGGCGGCGGAGATTCACCAGGATTTATGGGGTCACACCACCATACTTCACGATCCCAAATGTCGATTAGACTACTCACTTGCTCTGATCAGGCTCCACCCTGCAGGTTTTCAGCCTCGATTACTCCTCCAGGAACCCTTCCTATAAATACAAGGCTCAAGCTACATTCAAAGGGTTCAAACACCAAACCAAAGCCTCCCACGGAGCAGCTTATATTTTCTTGTAATGCACTTTCAATATCTTTACTTGCTTTCCTAGGAGTAGTGTTAGACTGTAAGGAAAATCCATTCATCAATATATCATACGACCCTTGATTTTCAAGGCGCCGGAGCATCATCCTTGTTACTCTCTCATTCACCTCATATATCATACGACCGTCGCTCCCTAAGTAGCGCGCGGAGCACCGCCCAAAACCCATCATCAACACCACCACTAAACGGCCTTGTAGGTCAGGCCGTGAACCTAACAGCCGAGATTAGTTCCTCTCTCGGCTACAAACGCTTGATTAGAAGACGAGTTCAGAGAGGCGCACCACTTAACCATTCTATCCATATCAACATCTCGACGCACGGGAGACGTGCTGGCACGCCCTCGCACAACCGCACCGCATCCAAAAGCAAGAAGCCACGTGTTAACGCACATCCCCTCGGCCCCGGACCACCAGGCCGTGAGATTTGCGCAGCCAACAGTTCTTCAAGGCGACACCCTCGGTATCTCAGAAGATTGAGTTTTAAGCGGGACCATTGCGACCCCTCCAACCTTCCAGGAAAAGACCTGGCTTTGATTTCGAAAAATCTTAACTGGTTATCCTTGAGTTGTTTATCGTTACGTTTAAACTCAAGCTAACAGTTGCCGAAACCATGCTAGTCTTCATGCTAAGAAAAACAACACGACTACGGCCAAGCAAGCATGCATGGGTATTTCATGCATATTGAAGAACCAGCCACGCCATGCCACTGCCAATTATTTTAGGCTGAAATTGATTATTTTGCCCATCTCGCTGCCACTTCATGGCCCCAATAATCAAGGGGGCTAATGTTGAGGCCCAAAAAAGTCACGAGAAGCCCAAAGACATTTAAGGCCCAATATAAAATATAATTTTGGTCATGCGTTAATTCGAGCTGTATTTTGGGAATTAATTCATTAAATAAATAATAGTGTCCATGCTATGCGAAGCTAATAATACATTTTTCAAATGTCAATCACCTATTAAGCTCACATGAACCCAAGTCATGTGGTCACGGGGCTTGCATGAGGGATTGTGGTGTGGAAGGTTACGGAGGTCCACAAGCCCACGGAAGCTCTTGGATAATGGAGACTTTAGGCTAGCTACTTTGGAGCACTAAAGTCCAAGCCCATTACTTAGAGTTCTCCAATGTGGGTAAGCAAATGAGATATTTTCCAAGCATTTCCTTTTATCCATAGGAAATAGTCATTTTCCAAATACATAGCTTTACCCATTGGAAACAAGCCTTTTCCAGCACTCCCCTATTACCCGTTGGAAACAAGCCTTTTCTAGCACTCCCTATTACCCACTGGAAACAAGCCATTTCCAGCGCTTCCTTTTACACATAGGCAGTTTATGGTACCTAGCTTCGCCTCCCTGGAAAATAGCATGCCCCAACGCACCCTTTTACCCATTGGAAATAGTAGGGGTGGGCAATAGAACCGCAAAACTGCAAAACCGAACCAAACCAATCCGAAAAAAACCGTAAAAAACCGTGTTGACCATAAAAGTAAAAAGCCGAGTCCAATCCAAACCGGACCGGTTCAAATTGATTTCGGTTCGGTTTTTCACCCTTAGGAATCGGTCCAATCCGAACCGGTCCATAGAATTAATTTATATATATATTTATATTTATATTAGAAATTATATAAATATTTTCTTGAGTGTGTACGCTGTTACAATGGGCACACACACAGAGGATCAAACGGAAAAAGAAAAGACGCTGAATGACCTAGGTATTTTTTTCTTCGTTCGTTTTCCTCTTCTCTATTTTGTTTCTTCTTCGTTCCTTCATACACAGCCGCCCTCTGCCAAAACCTCTCTCTCAGTCTCAGCCATCACGTCACGCCTCTCTCCAGCTCTTCTCTCAGCCTCTCTTCAATCGCCGCGTCACGCAGGTTTGATTCTCTGTCTCTCTTTTTTTTTTTTTTTTTTCCCAAATTGATTTTCTGACTACCCTCTCTGTCCTCCAGCAAAATCAGAGATCCCATTCGCTCCTAGCTTCCAACAATCACAGCTTCCACCTATTCATCTGGTATAGCTCTCTCTATCTCTCTCTCTCAGGACCTGTTCCTCTCTGTCTCTCTGTCTCTATCTCACATCTCCTATTTGATTATGTGGTTTTGCATCTGTTTAGGTATTTAAGTTTTGATTGTGTGTGCATCTATTTGGCTATATTCACAGAAAAAAAACCAGTGTGAGAGTTGAGATCATAGCGATTGTGTTCTTGGTTTTCTTTAATTTTATTTTCCCCTCCTCTCTCCAAATTCGTTGGGATAAATACATTTTCGTTGTTCTTGGGTTTGAAATATCGTGCTTGATTGCCACCACTTGCTTGCTGTAGTGATCTGTTCAATGAGATTCTTGGTAGGAACAAAAATTCAATTTGTTTGCTTTTTCTCATATATATAAGGATCAGCCTCTGCCCGTGTGTGCATTTTTGGATTGATAAGATTCAATGTCTGTGTCTTCGCCTTTCTATGTCACCAATTACCAATTACCGCAAATAGTAAGTAGTCTATGACTTATGTAATTCGAAAACTAGGAAGATTACGAGTTGATGGATTTGCTACAGACCAACTTCACATTCACTGACCTTGTTCTCATGGAAATGAATCTCTAATTTGTTCTAGTCGATAAGGTGAACACTGTACAAAGTTAGTTAGTCACATGCTGTCCTGGGCTCTTCATCTCATTATTATATGTCATCTTATGATTAAAACTTAAAAGAGAGTTCATAGTTTTTATGCTGATCATGCTTGTAGGGTTCAGGGTTCAGAAAATGGTCTAATTTTATGATATTTTTCTTTTGTTGTTGCATTTCTTGATCCATTTTCACTTCTAGGTTTCCGGAGTTTTGTTTTTATTTTCTACAAATTCAGGTTATTGATGGCAATACATGGATCTGCTAGGTTCACTTGGTGTACTTGGTGATCTGAGATGCGGCAACAAAAGAACAAAAGAATGGAGTTATAATTTTAAATTTGACTGTAATTTAATTTGTTTTATTATGTGTATTTTCTTGTTCGTTGTAATTTTAAATTTAATATTGGATTGTTTTATTATTTTTGTCAAAGAATAGTGGTTGTTTTAATATGGAAATTGGGCCAATTGTGATGTTTAAGGCCCAAAATTTTTAAAAATCAGATGGTCTTGAAGTTTAAATACACAAAAAAACTAAACTGGGCTTTATAGCAAGCCCAAACCGTGAGAATCGGAAACCGAAAACTGGAAACCGGTAGGTCCGGGTTGGTTCGGATTTTGGTATGAATTTTAAGCAAAATCGGTCCAAAACCGAACCGGTTTGCATTTTCGGTTCAGGTTCCATGTTTTTAACAAAAACCGGTCCAAATCGGACCTTGCCCACGCCTAGGAAATAGGCTGGTTCCAGCACCTCTCTTTGCCTATTGGAAATAAAGGAAAACTCTCACCCTCTATAAATTGAGAGGCATTTGCTGGGCAAAATGAGTTTTCGCTTAGTGGCTGCAAGCTTTTCAGCAACAATGAGAACTCATCTTCCTTCCTCATTTTAGCTACTCCAAGCGTTCCAGCGCTATCCCAGCCATCAACCTTCATCCTTTGGCTCCTCCAAGCACCCCAGCAGCCATCGACCAACACCTCTTGGTTGCTCAAGCACCCCAGCAACCATCAAACCATGTTCCTTCCTTCCAAGCTATAAACACCATAGCCTTCAAACCTCAAGCTTTTCCTCCCATTATCTTTCTCTCGAAACTCTTAAATCCATAAAGCCTCACCAAGCATAACTCCAAGCTTTCCCTTCCTTCCAAGCTATAAACACCATAGCCACAAACAACAAATTATCAACGCCCAAACTCAAGCATATCCAACACCAAACCAAGCACATGCATTCTCATTTGCTAAACTCGTGGATCTTTAGCTCCCACACTCCAAGCTCTCATGCCAAGCTCATATAATTTCATGTCAACATCAGCAAGTCATCTTCAACTCTTCGTTAGCTGCAGAAACGTCAGCACCAAACACGCAGCCGATGGAAGAAGAACAGAGTACTCCCCTAGGACATGCTTCTCCCTCAGGATACTTTGGGCCTAGTCCTTGCTAACTCAGAAAAAGGGGCAACGAAGGCTTGATCCACCACTCTATGATGGTCCGAGAATCAACAAGCTTATACGAGCCTTCCGACGAAAAAGACCCCAACATATAGCAAGCGTCATTTCCTATTGAAAGACCAGGCCCTAGGCTCTAAAATCCTCCAGAGAGGGGGTGAAGTAGGCTATAGGTCAAAGACCTACCAAATTAAATTTTAAGCCCAGCTAAGAATAAAATGCGGAAGCTGGATTAATACAGACAACACCACGTATTAATCCAAACAGAAACTCTTGTGATTTTGGATCAATACAGTGCAACGTCGTATTGATCCACGTTAGTGTACTGATGTGATTTGAGCAAGAAGCAGCAAGTACAACAATGACAACAAGAGTATAAGCATACACAAAGATTTGTTAACCCAGGAAAACCCAAGTGGGTAAAAACTGGGAGCACCAAGCTAGGAGAGATCCAATCCACTCATTAAGAAATACAAGAAATGAAGGAAGACAAAACTCAATCTATCACCTATAGGCAGCTTCAATCAACCTCACAGCAAGCACCATTTCTTTATCTCTCAGCAGCAAATCCTCTCCAGAGCACCAAGCTCAAGTTGCATGTAGTTTGATGTATGAGGTGAGTTATGGTTTCACATATTTCATCTATCTCAATCACAAAGTATGATTGAGCTAGACAAATGAAACCTAAGTGTTGTGATGATTAAACTAGAAGTAATGAACTTGAAGCAAATAGTTTAAATCAACATAACAACAATGAAACAATAAACTCAGCCGAAATCAATGTGAATGTACTTGGAGGAAATTAATGTGTATGCAATCATACTCATACTCTCAAGTAATTAACAATGGCTGAGACAATAAAATAGTTTTTGAATGCTCAATAGCAAATATAAAATGTTTCAAAAACATAGAACCGGTTCTGCATCAAGATGCAGAAAAACTTTTTTACATGACTAGCATGAATGGTTCTTGAGGAAGTTAGAAACGGTTTCTCAAAGGATAAGAGAAGAGATGCAATCCGTTTCAAACATAAGTCCTCTCCTCTCCAGCCGATAGATAAGAATTTATATAGAGAGCTTTTGAAAACCCTTCAAGGCCACAGACAAAAGAACATAACAAGTTAACGGCTCCAAAAACCAAAACAGTATAAGGAATAGTTTTATCCCTTTTGGAGAACATGTGGGCTGACAAGGTATGGAGAGGAATATAAAAAGCATGGGTGTGTTTGGGAACCATCAGTAGCCGCATGTGGCTGCTTGACAAGAAGAAAGATGGGAGACCTTAAAACAACTCACGGTGGACTGCTCAAGGAGAATAAAAGAAATAAGATAAGCCTTATTGCTTTGAAGAGTTTTGGGACACAAGGAGCCGCAAGCTTTGATGAGATGAGGCCAAGGGAGAGATGTAAAGAATTATTAGATTCTTTTGGGGACCAAAACACTAACCAATTATAAAAGTAAGCAAGGGTGTTTTTTGGAAACAAGAGTAGCCGCAAGTGGCTATTGAAAAGACGAATCAATAATAACATAAATCTCATCACTTTAAAAAGGTGGAGACAAGAAAACATTTTGTAAGGAGAAAGAGTATGGGTTATTTAAATAAACAAAAGCATGCTCCCTACAATATATTAAAACAAAATATATTATGTCTCCACACACAAATTAACCAAACTCCACACACACACCCGTTGGGCTAAGGAGGAAACATTCAACAAGGAATGAATAAAGAAATCTGCCAACAGCTTGAAAACGACGCAACATGGATTAATACTTTCATAGAAAGTATTAATACAAAGAATAGACAGCAGCATGAATGTACGTTGGATCAATCCAAGTGAATATGGATTAATCCATGTGAACAATGCAAATGATTTTACCTTTGAACTGCAACGAGGAGACAAGGAAGCCCTTCAACCTACATTGATTCTAACCTAGAATCTAATTAATATTACAAATGTTTTGTTGGTTTAAGAGAAGTGCCAAAATACAATATTGGTTCAAATAAGAACCTTACACCTATCCTTTTCGTGAAGTTACTATTCATTGACGTATTCTATTATTCCTCAACTAGAATACCCCGGTGAAGAATAGTTGAATATGATGATCTTGGTGAATAGTACATTAGATGAATAGTACTCTATGGTGGAGGTTTTCCAGAATAGTGACAATGGTGGAGGAGACAGAGAGGGAGAGAAATGGATGAATAGTTTCTCCTGGATATTTTGGTATGAGGAAGAAGAAGAATGCGGGAGGTATTTATAGAAACCTCCGATGACTCGGATTAATTTGAATTTTTAACTCAAAGGTTCAGATTGAAAATTCAGTTTGGATCATGTTTAGGGAGGTGCATGATAGCTTAAAGATTGACAGTCCAGATGCATTCCCAACAACAAATCCAAAGGCCTAGATCAAGTCAAAAGTCTTTCATTTGGTCAATGGTCAAGATCTTATCTAGAATCAGATCGATGGTACACATTGAATGAGCTCATATAATAGTACTATCTACCCTAGTCAACCTTTGAATAGTAGTCTGAGTCAAAATATTCCAAGTCTTCCAACCAATCAGGTGCTGCTATGTGGCGGAGGTGTTCCAGCCAATCATATGCTGCTATGTTAATATGCACCCATATGATTGGCTGGAACATCTCATTTGCCACATGGCAGCACTTGATTGGTTGGAAGACTTGGAATACTTTGACTCAGACTATTATTCAGAGGTTGACTAGGGTCCAATAGAACTATTATGGTGAGCTCATTCAATCTGTACCATTAATATGATTCTAGATTCAGATCTTGACCATTGACCAAATGAAAGACTTTTGACTTGATCTAGGCCTTTGGATTGGTTGTTGGGAATGCATTTGGATTGTCCATCTTTAAGCTATCATGCACCTCTCTACACATGATCTAAACTCAATTTTTGATCTGAACCTTTGAATTAAAAATTCAAATTAATCCGAGCCGTATAAGGTTTCTATAAATACCTCCCCATTCTTCTTCTTCCTCACACCAAAATATTCAGGAGAAATTTCCTCTCTTTCTCTCCCTCTCCTCCACCAATCACTATTTTGGCCAACCTTCACTGGAGTTACTATTCATATGAAATTCACTATTCATAGTTGTATTCTACTATTCCTGAACTAGAATACCTTTGTGAGAAATAGTATGTGAATGGTAAATTTTAGATGAATAGTAACTTCGGTAGAGGTTGGCTAGAATAGTGACTATGGTTGAGGAGAGGAAGGGTTTCTCCTGAATATTTTGATGTGAGGAAGAAGAAGAATGGGGGAGGTATTTATAGAAACCTCTAATGTCTTGGATTAATTTCAATATTTAATTCAAAGGTTCATATAAAAAATTGAGTTTGGATCATGTGTGGGGAGGTGCTTAATAGCTTAAAGATGGACAGTCCATATGCATTCCCAACAACCAATCCAAAGGCCTAGATCAAGTCAAAAGTCTTTGATTTGGTCAACAATCAAGATCTAATATAGAATCATATCAATGGTTTAGTTTGAATAAGCTCACGAAATAGTACTCTATACCCTAGTCAACCTCTGAATAATAGTATGAGTTAAAGTCTTCTAAGTCTTCCAACCAATTAGGTGGTGCCATGTGGCGGATGAGGTGTTCCAGCCAATCATATGCTGCCATGTGGAAATTTCAATTTAATTTTCTATTTTCCAACTTATAAACTTCACAAAAAATATTTCCGAGTTCTGAAAAAATCTCAGAAAAATACTACATGATCGTGGCAATGTCTGCTATTTTTAAATGTCATCTAAAATACCAAAATTTCAACGTCAAATTTCCAGAAATTAAATTCTTCCTTGAATATACCAATATTTAATTCATGAAAATGCAAATGACCACAAATTGGACCGTGCAATTTTTATAGCGAGCATAACAAATATTTTGAAATTTTTCGGGGGCTCAAATTCTCCATGTGAACACAAATTAGAGTAATTCTATAGAAATTAGGGATTTTTCCTTAAATTGCTTGAAATTCAAACTACATGACAAAATTGATCAAATTGAAACTACAGGGACTTTAGTGGTAAAAGTGGTAAACTACAAGGACCAAAAATGACTTTTTGCATGAATCTAGATACAACGTAATTTTAATTAGACTACAAGATACGGGCAGTTTAGGGCATGTTTGGAAGTGCTCAAAGGGCTAAAATGACGTTCTTATAATAAAATTGTTTATAAATATTAACAAGGTCTAACCTGGTTGAACAAAGTCTAGACTTAGAAATGAGTGGTATTCCCTACCCCATAGTTTGGACTAGTGATTGAATTGAGAAAGTGTTTATAAATAAGAGTTTGTTACACACGCAGTCACACAAACGAACCCTCTCTTGCTGCAGTGGGGCCGGTGTTTTTAATGAATTTTTTTTGTTTTTAATGATTTTTCAAGACACCTGCATTGCAGCTTATTATTTCCATCAAACGAAAGCTCTTTGTGCTCGACAAGTGTCATCCTCTCTACTCAAATTCCTTGGTTTGCCATTTACTTCTTTGTCTTTTTTGCTTTTTTTTAATAATTTTTTTTTATATACAAGGGATATTATGGGATGGAGGATTCCAAGTCAACACAGGTTGTGTAAAAAAATTTATTTTCTGCATTTTCTACCTTGTGTCGATTAGGCAGTCTAACCCCATTTGTTGCTACTTTGAGATGCTACAGCACAAATTGTTGTCGATTAGGCAGTCTGGAATGTTGTTACTCTGCACAAAGCTTTTTAGACTAACAGGTTTCATATTACATTAATTCGAGCTTGCTCCATCTGTTCTATTGCAACCTTATTGCAATCACATTCCCCGCTCCAACATCAATCCTGATTTATCTGCAAAGTCATGAGATAATATAAAACCTACAAACCAAGAAATTGACATACATTTACATTTCAAAGGTGAAAAGAACAATTGTGTTCCTGACTTGTGACAGTCTAAAAATGCTTTGCATCACTGCCACAGCAATGCATCTTAAAGAAAATAGAGGAACAATCATGGCATATATCTAAATGATAGCTTGATATTGAGGCATTGCAAGTCATAGTTGCACGCCTGGGATGCCAAACCACAAGAGTATCCTTCGTGGCCGATCGAGGAACCTGGCCTGCCATGCAGGTTCATCCTTTTCGTAAACAAAACCACTCTTCATGTACAACTTTTTTGCAGGCTCATTGTCAACAGCGACATGAACATATAGATCACTTATGCCTGTAAAAATTCATGAAACCCAGTTAAAACATTACATAGAGCTCATCTATTTACAAGATAAGGTGTATGTAAAGTTAATGCCACCAAAAATAAGCATATGCTAAATTCAACATGATCAAGATCCAAAAGAAATAAACTAAACATATATATTAGAGAATATTAAGGCACAAAAACTAAAGAGTCCGTCCATATGCATTCAGATGTGCTTCCTCAGAATCCCTACACAAGCCGAAAGAAGAGAGAGCGAGAGCCCAACCCCGCCCCACCCAGCCTAAAAGAAGGAAAAAGAATTACTCTTGATATGAGCTTCATTTTCACCAACCAAGTGAATGTAATAGCCAGCAGAGTTCTCTCACATAATGTCACAGTTTAAGCTCCTAAGCAACACTCGGCCTATCATTGCAACAGGAAAAATGAAACTTTCTTTCAAAATGGATGGCTTCTCATATTTCTTGTTTCTTGAACAAATACCAAGGTTGCAGATTAATGATCCTTTATACAAGAGTCGCTCTTCACTTTTCTTGCTCTAAAATTGTAAGAGACAATACCAGCAAATCTTAACCTCTTCTAACTGGTTGATTTGTCTATCCTCTTGTACATGACATCATCTAAGTGCTCATCAAATTATCACCACCATCATTGTTTCAGGAAGAAAATAAATATCATTTAGCATTGCTAAGTGCAAATACACAGTAGATATACGAAATATTCAGTAAGGAAAGCATCAAATCAAGTGATAATTTGCATGTTGTTACCCTTCTCTTGGATTGGGCACTACAGCTCTATCTTTTTCATAAATTAGCATTTTATTTTCTTCATTTTTCTTTTTCCCTTCATTTTCCTTTAGGGTAAACTATCCATGAGTGTGCACACCAAGTGAAGCATAAGAATATGAGAGCATTATCTATCAAACGAAACAATTTCATCAAATCTGTTACTGCTGCGGAAATAGACTGGGACAATAAAAATCTCTAAGCCAAAAAACAAGAGAGAACAAAAGGATGCATGATACCAGAAAACTGAACATATGTGAATGGTGTTTAACTGAGGCAGTGGAATAGAACAAATAATGTCAAAATTCATACCCCATTCTTGCGCAACTAACTTTGACTTTGCAACAAGAGCATAACCTAACCCATTTCTATGCAGTTCGTTGGCAACACATACATTGCTCAAGTATGCTCTTGCGAAATCAGCTCCGATCCCCTGTTGAAATGCGCTCCTAAAGTTCAGTCATTGTTGTAACATTCTTTTGGTAAAAACAATAGCAATTATGTTACATTTGCAAAAGTGTAGAGACCAATCTGGTAATGCCTTCCAAGACAAGAAGTCCATTAATCTTGCATCTAAACCATTCACCTAAGGTCATTGAATGTCAAACTTTTTTTATTTATCTAATCTAGGTAGACCAACAAAACTGAGATTAGGCTCAAATCTTACCAATTATATTGTCTAACACTACCAACAACAAAAAACCATTACATACATGTACAATTTAGCAACCACAGCACATCCTTGGTTGCTTTCTTTCCCAAATTTTATTTGAAAAATAAACTTACTGAATAATATCATGGGAAAGAGATATAAATCCAATATGAATGTAAGAACATCTACTTGTTGCTCTATTTGAGCATGAGCTCTAAATGGGTTGAGTTCAAAAGTTGAAAATGATATGAAATACCTCTGGTCTGATTCCTGTAATCTCATCTGGAAGACTTACACACTGGTTAAGATCAAGGGTCCCAACAACTACTCGATCTTCTCCATTGTTGTTAAACTAGAAAAGAATTTTAATCCCAAAAAACAAGGTTTAAATTTTTAAACTTTTTCATTTCTATTAACAGATGATAGAAAAAAGAAACTGAAACTGAAACATGGGTATTGAAGCAAACAAACCTTACATGAAGAACAAAAATCATCTGAAACCGAAGGGCTTGAAATTTGTGACAATGGGACGGTAGCATTTATGCAAGAAACTTTTCTAAAGCCCTTCCTCTTTCCTCCCACACGTTCCTTCATGGCTTCCAACTCTCGTTCCGCTAAGTACCTTCTGTGATCCTAATACAACTTGACAAAAGGCAAAAACATCATCAATACATTTAATTAATTGCAGTAATTAAGGCTTAATTACGTGATTGGAGGGGCAGACTTGGAGGCCAAACATGGAGGGCTTGAAGTGGTAGAAGGAGCGAACGCGGAGACACGCGGCGGCCCAGAGCTCGCTCTCCGACGAACTTTCGGCGACAGTCAGCGTTGACTGGTCGAATTGGCGTACGGATTGCTTGTGGGTGCATAGCTGGCAGGCGGTGATTTGGCGCCGGCGGACACTTAGAGAGGCGGGGGAAGCAGAGAATTGGGTTGGGAGAGGATGAGGGGAAGATAGAAGCGCCATTTTTGGTTTTGTTATTTTTACCGTATCCTTCTTTTCTTTATGCTTCACGTCTTTGCCTTTGGCTTTAAACCGAGAAAATAAAGAATCTAGTAAGCTTATTGGGGTGCTTTACTCCACCACAGACATGCGTATCAATTATCAATTATCAATTGGAGAAAGACAAAAAAAAACTGATTTTTTTTACTTTTTCTCAATTAATAAAATAAAGACCCAACGAAATAAATAAATAAAGAGAATTCTTCCTTGGGGTGAGGATTACATTTCTATGTTACCAAAGAGGATTTCTAGTGCTCTAGTGAGAAGCAAATTGCTTAAAGAAAAAAGTTCATGACCAAATTGAAACTCGTATATAAAGACCACTGAAATTAATATATATTACCTGATACCTGATGTGACCTTGATTATTGTTGTTTGGATTGAAAAAAAAGAAGAAAACTTTGTTATTTTTGAGGTTGGCTTGGGTTGAGATCATTATTTAGTCCGCAAGTGGATTTGGGTTATGTATCTCGAGAAAGTTCAGGAAAACATGTGGAACAAGTAAGAAAAGGCTATTTCTTCTTCGGCATCACACATCACGACATGGCATTTCCACGATTAAATAGTATTTTATTATGGCCGTTGTCACCAAATCTCTTGCAGTTTAAAAAAAAAAAAATTATTGTCCTTTGCTCTTTACAAACGCCTAACTCGTTCATTCACTCGTTTGGATCAGTCTCGAAAGGTTGTTTCATCGGTAGTTGGTTAGACAATAGAAATTATTTTTCTCCTATGTTGCCCAAACGCAAGAGAGGGAGGAAAGATTCTAATTGGCAAGATTCTAATGAAGAGGGGACGTGATTGATGTCGGATATGGTGAGTAAAATCAGGGATTAGGTGCGAAAATCCCGTGTTTTTGTAAGGCTAAGCCACCAACCATCAGACCAAGGCATTAAATGCTCCTCCAAGGTCCGAGATGCAGAGCTCACCATCAGGACGGCGGCTGGGGTTTATGGGTGTCACACCACCATGCTTCACGTTCCCAAATGCCGACCGGACTGCCCATTAGCTCTGATCAATCTTGCCATGCAGATTTTCAGCTTCATTATCTCCTTAAGACCTCCCCTATAAATAGCAAGCTCCAACTACATTCAAAGCGTTCAACACCAAACACAAGCCTCCCACGGAGCAGGGTATATTTTCCTGTCATTTACTTCCTTGTAAAGCACTTTCAATACCTTTACTTGCTTTCTTAGGAGTAGTGGCAGTTTATAGAAAAATCAATTCATCAATATATCATATGGCCCTTGATTTTCAAGGCGCCGAGCACCATCTTTGTTACTCTTTCATTCACCTCATATATCATACGACCGTCGCCACCCGCGACGTGCCGAAGCACCACCCAAAACCACCATCAGAACCATCATTAACGGCCTTGTAGCTCAAGCCGTGAACCTAACGGCCGAGATCAATTCCTCTCTCGGTCACAATCGCTTTAACTAGAAGTCATATTTAAACATATGCAACTCATCTATTCACTCAACCACATCATCACTCTCAAACCACACACCGCCAGGAAGAAGGACGACCTATGTTGACGCAGATCCCCTCGGCCCGAAACACCAGGCCGTGAGATTCGCAAACGTCAACACACTCGACCCCCTTCATATTTTGATTCTCCTTGATGAAAAAACCAAAATCAAATACTTGGTATTGATTGGA
Source organism: Prunus fruticosa (assembly GCA_018703695.1). Lineage (NCBI taxonomy): Eukaryota > Viridiplantae > Streptophyta > Magnoliopsida > Rosales > Rosaceae > Prunus > Prunus fruticosa. Next base: position 39,059,760 of record CM031919.1, on the reverse strand, counting down.
ATTCTAGTCCTCAAATTCCAGAGCTTGGGGGGTTTCACACACACTACCACGATGCCGTAGAAATTCGAACTTGAGACCACTAAGAGCACCTTCACCTATTTGCCATGGCAAAGGACAAGGGGAGGCAAAAGCTATTACTATTAACGTGAATAATGGCAGCCCTTGCAAAATGCTTGTGTTGTTTCCATCCATTGCCATGGCAACCACTATTCACATGAGATATGAGGAGATGAATTTGTATAGAGTTTTGGTGTGGGAAGTGAAAAATATGACTAAGTATTTATTTTAAAAAATTTCTAAATTTTTTAGAGAAAGGGCTGACGTCAGCAAACCCATGCTAGAGAAAGGGATGGTTTTGTCTAAGGGCCAGCCTAGGCTTGTGGAGCCCACATCCAACCTGGGCAAAAAAGGCCTGTTGGAACGTCTTTTTCTTCTTGGGCCTCCCTTTGCCCCAGCCCTGGCGCACCGATGGAATCGCTCTAATATGCAAATCAAGACCCTTTTCCACTAGTCTTCAATCCTTGTTTTAAATTAGTTGTTTAAAATCTCCTTATTCATCGTAACATTTTGTGTATTCCTTTTTGGTTGATCCCTATTATGGTAGGGCTCCCTCGTATCCTTTTTAGCCTACTTGGTAACATTCCTAAACATGTCAAAATTGAGTAGAAAAAAAAAATGTAAAAATTGTAATAATACCTGTGATTTTCCTTGTTTTGACTTTTAATTTGTGGCCTCCGATCCCCTGTTTAAATAAATCCATGAGTCGATTTTAAGTTCTTTCATGTGCAATAAGTAGGCAGTAAGTGCTCAAATGGGTAAGTAATTATAGAATACTATGATAATACGGCTATGTGGTACATCTTGTACAAGTGTTATAATATAAGTGGATATTTATTGATTTTATTCCCCAAAATGGAGAAAAATAAACCTTGTCGTCTACTCATATTATAACACGTGTATAAGATATACCTCGTGGCCTTACTACCGTAGTATTCTATAATTTCTCCAAGAGGCATGCCTAAACTATTAGTTTACATTTTTGAACGCACAGACATAAAAATTGTTCAATGTTTCTCTTGCAGATTTTGTTAGAATAGATTTTTAGCTTGTCTCAATTCATTATACTCTTATGCTAGCTTGTTTATATTTCATTAGGATAAAAAATCGAACAAGATGATTAGAACTAAAAAATTATAAAACAATTTGGGAGTGAACCCACTCAATCCAACGTGCCACAGTGAGCATCAGTTACAACTTATAGGAGAGGAGCTAGTCTCCTACGAGTTTTTCTGCTCTTAGACCATCTCCAATCATGAGGGGGCTAAACTCAAATTTTCACCCTTTAAAATACAACTATTCATGTATTTTCAGGACTTAAATTTTTTTTTCCTCCAACCTTTCAAACTTATAATTTGAGTCCACAACTTTATTAAATTGTTTAAGAATGATTAACCCATAATTTTTTTTTTCGTTAATTTTTCTTGACATTATTTTTATTTCAATATTCGTAATTTAATTTTGGGAACATTTTAACCTAAAAAAAATAAAATTCCAAAGCATAATAGAATTTCACTTAAAAATAAAAACAAGTACAACCCAACTTTTTTCATCCGTTGGATTCCAATGTTTTTCTCCCCTGAAGCTGCTATGTGTTGCGCAAAAGGACTGCTAGCTAGACAGCTTTGCTGTCACGTGGAGCCCACCTCTTTTTCCTCTTCACATGGACTGCAAAACAGAGTTTTGAGCTCCACACAAATTACCAATCCAGGAAAAACTTTGACTGGAATTCCACCCCAAATTTCACATTTCTCAAATTTTCACTTCACAAAATACATGGATTGGAGAAGAATTATGGGTTCAAATCTGAAAATTTGGGTTTCCACCCCAATGGTTGGAGGAGATGGTCTTACATGCGTACAAGTCATTTCACATGATCATACTACGGTATAATACAATAATTTATTAGGCCCAAATCAATTTACCACCAATTATGGCTGACCCTATCACAAAATTTGGAGTCTTTGGGCCTTCGTGTTGTGGTGGGTCCTTTTTTTCCCCTCCCCCCCCCCCGCGCGGCGGGCGGGGGGGGGGGGGGGGGGGGGGGGGGGGGGGGGGGGGGGGGGGGGGGGGGGGGGGGGGGGGGGGGGCGGCGCGCCCCGCCCCCCCCGGCGGGGGGGGGGGGGGGGGGGGGGGGCGGGGGGGGGGGGGGGGGGGGGGGGGGGGGAATTTTTTTTTTTTTTTTTTTTTGTGGGTTTTTTTTTTTTTTTTTTCTCTTTGGGGGGGGGGGGGCCGCCGCGGGGGGGAAAAAAAAAAAAAAAAAAAAAAAATTTTTCCCCCCCCGGGCGGACAGGAAAAAGGGGGGGTTTTTTTGCCGGTGTTTTCCCCTCCCAAAGGGGGGGGGGTTTTTCCCTTTTTTTTCTCTTTGTTTTTTTAATTTTTCATGGGGTTTTTATTTAAAATAAAAGTTTCTCTTGTCCTGTATTGTCTGTCAGATTGGAATAATTGCTCTCCTCTCCTCTCTCCTATCTCCTATCTCCTTTCACCGCTAGTGATGGTGAAGCAACAAGACGGATGGGTGAGCATACATGCACAAAAACTAACCCTAAACTCAACCCGACAAACAATACATTTAAAAAATAAAAAATAAAAAATAAAAACATAAGGAGAGTGGATGGATTGAGGATCATTGAAAAAAGAAAAACCCATCCCTCCCCGAATCAGGATTTTGTGACCAGCTTTACTTGCAAAGCTGTTTTATGTTTTTTCTCAACTCCTCCTCCTCCCCCATCCTAGCATCAAAAGATCTTGTTGGGCAGATATCTCCACATTAATTGGACCTTATGTTGCCAAAATCCCATCCCTATTATCATTTTTCTTTTTCGAAAGAAGAAAACACTGATAACAATTAAGAGGATACAACAGTATCATCTTGTACAATTGGCTTTAGCTAGAGGGAACCTCTTCAATCCAAGTTGCAATGGTATTACAATTAAGTGCATGCCTCGCTAGAAGATTAGCTACTTGATTGCACCTCCTTGGACTGAAAGAAACAATAACATCATCAAATTATTGCAGATTCCTCTTAATATCATCAATGAGATGCCCATGACTCTTCGTCACCGTTCTATAAGTAATTTACCATTGCTAGTGAATCAGACTCAACCAATATAGGAGAAAACCCAACATCCCGAGCAAACTTCATCCCGAATTGAGGTACCATGATCTCTGCATATTTAGGGGAGATGGCAGTGACAAGAGGAAGGCCCATGACTCTTCCTCACCATACCCTATTATCATTATAATTTTATTTTCGTGCTATATGAACATTGGGTTCTAGGGTTCTAGGGTTCTAGGCTTCTAGCTCATGCTTATTTGGTTTTTTATGTCTGTTTTTAACTGAGAATGGTTAATTCATTAAGTGCACCAAGTCTATAATATTAATTAAAAGTCAATGAATGCTGAAATGTCATTACGATGGTGGTCAGATTTGTTGCTGCTAGCTAGAGTGGCTTTCTAAATGATTACTATTATAACCATTGATTCTTTCATTTTTATGAAAGTTTTGCACGTTAATGAATTCAAACAATTATGTCATTTTGCATTTAAAGATTTTCAGAAAAACCAGCAGGAATTTGGCATCACTGTATCAGAAGCAGTGAGAAGAGAATGATGGAGATCAAAAAGACAAATTAGTAAGGATTTGCTATTAGTCAAACAAGCCTTTCTGGTACAAAAAATTATTCATTGCATTGCATGCACATAGTGTTTTGAAGATCTTCTCTCCGTTGAATATTTTTTAATATTTTTTTATCTCTCTCTCTCTCTCTCTCTCTCTCTCTCTCTCTCTCAGAAACTTGAAAATCCGAGTCATCAAAATCCCTTTTTATTCTTTCTGAGTGAATTACGTAACTGAGAGGGTAAAAGATGTGAGACAGATGAGAGAGAGAGAGTCAGAGCAACAAGGCATGGATGGTAAGTCACACTCACTCATCACTCACTCTGCTTTTCCTCTGTTTTTTTCTCTGTACTTCCCTCCTCTCCCTTCTCTCAAATCAAGCTGTCACCAATATCTCATGCCTCTCTCTCTCTCTCTCTCTCTCTCCCCTCTCTCATGTACACACACAGCAGATTCTAATCCTTCATGGTTTTTGGGTCCACCAGTGCCTAATCTGATGCTCTCTTTTGACCATTTGCTGAAACCAAACACAAATTTGGAATGTCAGTCTCTTCTGTTTCTCTCATTTATTTCCTTCTCTTTCCACACGCTCTATATATATAACCTCCATCCATCCATCTCTTCAGGAACTGCCATGTCTTCTTTCCCATTTACATCACTTCATAGCCCACACCTTAACAACAAACACCATTCAATCTTCAATTCAATGCCTGTCTTTTCTTTCTCAACATGCTTTTGCCCTCTTCTTGTCAAGAAGAAGCACCTGCTGCTATCACTTGATCATCAAGTCATCGCCAACTTCTGGGAGCCAGTACCAGCAGCACTTAGGCTTCCATCACAAATGGAGAAGGAGGCCGAGGACGTTTGATTTCATGGTGCTATCCTAACTGAGCTTATCTATTTTCTTTTTCTTCTTTCTCTTCACTTCACCATCATCTACTTGATCTCTTTCATACTTTCTCTATTGTCATCCTACCTTTCTCGGTCTTTGCTCTCTTTCTTGACCTTGCAAGACTTTTATGTCTTTGCATAACCATCATCACCACCCTCCATTGACTTCTTGTCTTGTGTTCTTTCCTTCATCTTTATCAACCCTCCTATCTTAACCATCCTTGTCTATCCCTCTTGAGCTTGATTAAGTATTATGGATTTGCAGCGTGTTCTTAGTTTTATATGATTTGTATTATCTCCACTAATGTATTGTGTAGGGTTGGTTGAATAATTTTTTTCTGAAGAAGGTTATGTTAATTCTTCATTTTTGTCGCCTACCAAATTTGTTTATGTTCCCTGATATAATAACCATTACCAGAAAAAAGGAAGAAAAATAAAGGAGAAAAAGAGCTAACAGATTGTGTTTTCCTAATTTTCATGGGGGTGTTTCATGATGGCAGTGAATAATTGATACTAAATATATTTGCAGTGTTTCATGACCTTTTTGTCCAAACAGCAGTGTCAGAAATTAAATTAATAAAATGCTCAACTGACTTGAGTTCAGTGAGCCTAGTGGATATGCTCTTTTGGAATGAGTAATGTTATTTTCAAAAGAATAATAAGATCCCAAGTCCAGGCAAAGCAGTTGTAAGATTCCCAAGTTCACCTTGCATTTCCATATTTTTGGCAACAAGGTGGAGAAAGAAAAATATAGATAAATTTAACTTAATGACGAACTCTTACATGGGTCAGAATTTATGTTCTAACAATGAGCATACAGAGAGAGAGAGAGAGTCTGTAAATCAGAACATTTCATTTGAAAAAAAAGAATATTATATTTACAATGTTACACCATCCAATAATCATCACAAATTGAAGATGATTTAGCACATTATGGACAAAAAATGAGGTGGAAAAAAATACATCCAAAAGTAGTCAGAATACAACACAAAATCAAAGGACTAAAAGCCATTCAGCATCCACTGCCAGTCGTTACATTTTGATTGAGTGCAGAAAACCATGACCTTCTGCCCTCAGGTTGAGATGCTGATCGTCTAAAGCCGGGTCTAGAGCACCTAGCCAAATGGTTCCGCAACTTCCTATTACTGGAGCTTGGAACCAAACAAGGATTAATATTTGGAGCTCCCATGCAAAGGTTGTAGTTGATCTTGAATGATGGGAACTTCTGGCAGCTCAAGGACCGGAAAGATCCGAGAGGAGATTTACCAGAGCAACGGAACTCAGGCTTGCACAATGGGGTCGTTATTGAGGCGGAATCTGGCTCCTCAGCAGAACATGAGCACAATGATAGGGATAAACTTGTTCTTGGATTCTCCTTAACCACTGATCTTGTTCCCCTAAGCTTCACAAATGAAACTATGCCACTTCGGCATAGAGGACATGCAATTGAGCCTGGGGGACCATGAGACACAGTTGTAGTGCAGTTTGTAGAACAAAGGTACAAGGCACATCTTGTGCAAAACTCATGATCACAACCTGCACCACGAGATTTGTTATTGTCCTAGGCAACCAACAATATGCATGATTGTACCATCAAGCATGCAGAAAGCCAGTAGAAAGAAAAGGATTTCAGAACTCAGAGAACAGATGAAACAATCAAAATGAGCAATGTATAAAAATAAAAATAAAAACCAATCTGAAATTATTAATACGTTGACTACCGCACAATTAACTCAGAATTTTCAAAATATGGGGATAGCCTATCGGTCATAACAAGTCTATCGGTTAAGGGGTATAGTTCTGATGTACCCAATTTATAATACTTCATTTGGATTTTTACTGTAATTAAATAAGAAAATATAATCTAATTTGTGCACCGGGCACGATTGCAAGTTCCACCATCTCACCAATGCGGCCCTATATAACAAATAATTATCACTACCAAGGTGCATCTTGGTACTGATTTATGGAGATAAGAAAGCCATAGAAAAAGTGTTAATGTGCAAAACCTAATTACATAAAAACATACAAATGTGCCTAAACAAAGAACGAAATAATGTAGTAACACTTGATCAACTGCATCATAACTGCATGCGCAGATGTAATACCAGTCTGCTGTAACACATTCACAATCAGATGATTGATTCCTGGAACATGCCTAAAGAAGCTGTCCAGCAACAAGAGGGAGACAACAGAGAAGCGCTGAAGCTAGACAAACATTTTCCAGTTCAATGGAAAAATACTTCTTCTAAACATATAATAATAAGGTTTGACATCAAAATCCTTACTTTGGGTAAACACATCTATTATGTTCAATACCCCTAAAATGGGAACTGAGAACTGAACAGAGCATTCAGTAGATGCATCTATCTATCTCCTTCAGCCCAAACCAATGCTATAGCATTACCTCTAATTCTACACTCTCACCAGTACTTAATTTGCCCACATGAACCATCACCAGGGAGCCTTTTGGAGTGTAAGGATATGTTTGCATTTGCTAGATTGAGGGATTTAGAAAATGATGCTTGTTCCATATCACTCATTCTCCAGTGTTATATATCTTTCTTCCCGGAGAACATATTCAAATGCATAAATGCAGGTGCCCAAAAAAAAACAAAAATCATTAACTTCTACAATCCAAAAACTTTCCCCATATGTATATACATCAAATTATGTGATTTTTTTCATGTAAACTTACCAAAGATAAAGAATCGTGATAATATGCACTCTTAAGAGAAATTTACCTTCCGCAGCCACTGTGCACAGCTGTTCCAAACAGACTACACATGGATCTTGGCATGTGGATAAAGAATCACTGTTCCTCCATCCACATTCTCTGGAAATGGCACCAAAGGAAGAGAATAAGGTTGAAGCATTTCTAAATGTATATAAACCTAACCATGTCAACAAATTGATGGCAGAGAGCATGTGGAATGCAGTAGTATTTGTTGACTTTGACATGCTCCAACAATTCAAATAAGACGGTTCCTTCTAGTTTTATTTATTTATTATTTTGGGGTGGGGTGGGGAGAGGGGTGCTAAAGTAGATTGAACGCATCCATATGACATAACTTTCCTTTCTTTTAGAGAAGTTTGCCTATTCTTAATTTCTTAGTTGCAGCAGTCAGAATTACAGATACTCATGAACTGAACCAATTTAGAAATTACAAACAATTCTGTAGTAGAGAGTACTAAGTCAATAGATTTAACAAAATATACTCACCTAGCAATCTTCACAATACTCATAAGGGGAAGGGATAGGTACGGTGAAGGAAGAATTTGTGACTGGACTTGCTGCTCCGTGCTTAGGATTTCCTCGAGCCAGTCTCTATGCCAAGAACGGGCCACCATCAAGGGAGTCCATCTTTGAACAAATAAAAACATAAAGCAGGGGTAAGTTAAAGACTTGTAGTTGAGTAAAGAGAATTATGAAGTTACTGCAGATGGGAAAAGAAAAGAAAAAGAAAAAGACTGAAGTCATGAAACAACTGATATCACTTCAAGGAACCAAATATAAGATCCATGGGATTAAGATCTAAATTTTATTGGCCAATGGTTGAATTTTAAAACCGTGCATCTATCTAATTATTGACTTCATAATCCACATTTTCAGGTCCAATGGCACAGTTAACAAAATAAGAATACAACTCTGCTAATCCAAACACTACAATCTGATAACCAGGTCAAGAAGATATTTAATGTTTGGTTTGGCAGAGTAGTATTCTTATTATGAGCAAGAAAGCAGCCCATACATGCAGAGCACAACACTACTTCAGAATACACGGAATCATAGGCCACTGCAGCAATGGTGCCTAAAAGGAACGGAGCCAATGGCCCTTTAGGCTAAGTTAGGGGAAGAGAACAAGGGGGCAGATTCCCAGGCAAAAAACACAAAGCTAGAAAAGAAAAACCAACACACAAAACAAAAAACAGAAAAGAACACTTGGAGCGAAGGCGAGACAAGAATTCAATTTCTATCATGAGCAAGACTACTTTGATGATAAGTAATTCTAACAGGATTTAAAAGGTGGTCGGTCATCCAAATTTAAACAGATACCACATAATGTCAAAATTACATGGAGTTATCGCTCAAATAAACAAAGAAAATTTGATATTTGGGCAGTATATAGGTTCAATCATGACACTCACTTGAATCCATGTAACACAGGTCAAATTATTATTAAAATAAATATTCCAAGTGAAAATTACAATAGACTTTGAAACAAATCAAAAGTAACATAACAGGCATTGGGTACATACCCATTCGCATTTTCAGCATTCAGACTGGCACCCCTGGAAATCAAAATCTGAACCAGAGGATATAAAAATAGTAATAGCAGAGCATAAATACGTGTAAGGATGTAACAACATTAATGCATATTTTTGTGTAAATGAAGAACATACTTGACAACACTGTGCATTTCCCCCGCATGCAGCATAATGTAGGGCTGTGCTTCCAGCACCTGCAAAGTGATTAGTATAAAAGATGGTTTAGGAAATACATTGTGCAAAATCATATTGGAATGATGGGAGTCTTTGAACATTAATGTTTCAAGAGGTTAATTAACAGCATTACATGGAATTACAATTAACATGAAGTTAAACAATGTCTTAGGAATTAATTTAGATATGATTGGGCTATACCTTTCTATACAATAGCAGAAAAGGAAATACACTCACAAAATTTGCGGAAAACTTGGAAAGATGAATGAATGTATGTTGTATTCTATGTATTATCCAATTCCTATTGTATAATACAACTCAGTAGATTTGCTAAGGCAAGTGAATGATGCTAATTGCTGAAAAAGGATAATTATAAATTAAAGTTACCTATTAGATCAATTGTAGTTCCATCTTGCACGGTAACCTTAAAAACAGAAGCCCCTAAATCCAAAAGTAGTTGCACGCTTTCAACATGACCGTTCAACGCTGCCATATGCAGCGCAGTGATTCCTCCATCAGCAGGCCTATTAATTATCTGGACCAAAACACTGGTGCACGCAAAGAACAGAAAAATAAATCAATAGAGAATATTGGAAAAGATAAAAAGAGGGTGCAAAAGGAACTGGAAGTGGAAGTACTCATGGTTAAACTCCACAATTGATTCTTCATTGCTTGATGCATTCATTAAGGTACTCCAAAAATCCGGAGTGCTAGGAATGAAATCAGCAAGGAGGAGCCGGATGCATCGAGAATGACCATTCAAAGCAGCAAAGTGGAGTGCAGTACCCCCATTCAGATAATCTGCTCTGTGAATCTGAAATCCGGTTTTCCAAAATTTGTCATACTTCTTAACCCTATCAATGTCAAAAGAATATTGAAAAAATTGGATTGGAAGTAACAATCTTACTGTGGCTTTAGAAAGAACCAATGTCTGAACAACCTCCCAATGACCATGTTGGCAAGCTTGCATCAAAGCAGTCTGTTCACCAAGACATAGACCACAATTTCACTTTTATGACAGAAAACTTATTTTTAAATCCATAAAAAAGCAAGTTTTGATATATATAACGCCGCAGATGCTAAACTTCTAAAGCCACCATATTAGATCATTTTACCTGCCCACGATAATTCCGGAGATTGATATCGACTCCAGACTCTAGCAAGAGAGAGACTATCTAAACACATGGAGAACAAAAAAATTCAATCAATCATAAAAGATAAGCAAAACCTTAAAACAAAATTAGACCAATTTCTTAAGAAGATGTGTATTAGACTTATACCTCATGGTGGCCCTGAGCTGCAGAATAATGGAGAGGGGAATTACGAACACCAAAAGTCGAGTACCTTGCCAGGCGAGGATTACATTCCAGCAAGGCCTTGGCCTCTTGAAGATCTCCATCTCTTGCTGCTGAAACTAATCGCTCCCCGGATGCTGAACATCCAAATGAATTTCCCATAACGCTGAGAAATTTCATGACCCTCAAATACTACCAACCCAAAAACTGAGAGATTACAATGAGCACATGCTAAACCAAAATTTTGCTTGTTTTCTCCAAACTTCCCTTATTTTCCTCAAATGTAGGACATCATAACCTTAATCCATCCAAAATATATACAAAAAGCATATCGAGTGCAATAAAAAAAAAAAGTTATCTTCTCTATACATAAAAGTAGAAGGTCGTCCCCTGCACCAAACTAGAAACAACTACCCTCCTTCCAATGACAGATTTCTCAAAAGCAAATTGGTTGTAACGGTCAGTATCTCACTAGAAATCACTCTCGAACAAACCACTCTCGAACTAACAAACAATAAACAAAAAAGATTACGAATGTTACTGTTCACAGATTAGTTAAACATTTCGTGAACTTCGAGAAAACCAACAAAGACATACAGGAACGTTAAAACCTTATCCAATAAAATCCAATTTCGTCTCCAGAGAATCATAATCTTTCAAACCAACTTCAGCACTACCAGACATTCCTCCCAGAATCAAAAAAATTTCCCATACGGCAAAACCCACATCCCAAATTTCCCTTAAAAGATAAAAATCTCCAACACCCACTTCAGATATTCCCCCAAGAACCAAAATCTTCACTGCCCACATGCGACAGCCCAGAATCTTCGATCCCCAATATCAGATAATCTGTAAAGAATCAAAATCTTCAAAACCCAGATGGAAAATTTCCTTCTGGGTTTTAAAGGAAGCTAATCAAAGATAGAATGTACACTATAATGGGCTTGGCAAGAGGAAGGGAGGAATGAAGGAATGAATGAATGAATGAAATGAAGATTGTCTTCAAATGGGAAATTTTTGCCAAAAAAAGAGAATACAGAAAGAAAATAAAAAGATATAGAGAGAAGTGGGTGATTTATTAGGGACAAGGACAGCAGCTTCGTCCTCAACCTCAACCAACAATAGCCTGCAAGAAAAGCGTGTCTGCGACTCTCCATGATTGGATATTATTAGGCAGTCAACTTAGTAGTTGGCTTTGTCCGTACCCTCCTCCCCTTTTTACTTCCGGAACAATTGTTACTAGTCCACGCAGGTCAGCTGAGTCACCTCATCCTCATGGACTTATTTAATCCCACCCACATAATACATCACCTTATTTTGTTTTTCGATTATTTGTGCTTTCTAGTTTTTGTTAGGGTTAATTTCAATTTAATACTCTAAATTTTCACTCATAAGATATATTTGCCTTTGCACCCTCAATTTTTAGCAATTATGTACCATAATCTTATTAATTATTTACAATCTAATTCCAACGTTAACTTCACAAGATAAATTTCCGTTATTGCCTACGTAGCAGGCTTCTGTCCCACATGTTCACTTCTTTCAATGCTAGTTAAAGGGTATTTTCGGACAATTGATGTCAAATGGGTTTGGGTAGGATTTTTGTGTATCAAATGTGTTTGGGTGGGAAAACATCAATTGCCCGAAAATGCCTTTCAATTGGCATCAAAAGAAGCGAATAGGTGGGACTAAGCCCTGCCACATAGGCAATTAACATAATTTTGATGGTAAAGTTAATGAAGAAACTAGATTGCAAAAAAATTAATAAGCTTAGATACATTATTGTTAGAAGGATCAGCTATAGTAAACCTCCCAAACTATGAGGTCATTACAAACTGGGTTTTTAGGTTCAATGGTCTATGGACTTTTACCCGATTCGCATTTTGGTCCCTCAATTTCCAAAATAGTTCATGTGGTTCTTTAACTTTAGTTTCGTTAGGAAAAATGGTCCCACCGTTAATTTTGTTAACTTTTTCGGTTACATTTGACCATGTGCATGGCACATGGTGTATTGTTGAGGGTCAAAAACAAAAATTACTTGGCTCATGATGTATCTCCTCTTGAAGGATGACGTGGCCCACCAACCTTTGGAGACTCTTTTGACCGGTATAGTAACTCATAGAAACCTTACAAATGAGACCCTCCGTTATCTAATATGTTAAATGTTGACGTGGGGAAATGTAAATACCATTTTTTCATGTTGATGTGGCACACAAAATTAATAAAAACTAATAAAAAAATGAATTTCATTAAAAAAAAATATATAATATATATTTATAAAAAAATATAAAATTAAAAACTAACCGAGAACCCCACCAACTGCTAGCTGCTCCCACCCCAACCCCTAGCCTCAGTTCTCCATCCCCATTTGGTACAGCCACGACATCTGCCAACCTTAACCCATGCCACCACCGTACCTTCAAAGCACACCCTCATCCCAGCTAGAGTTGTCAAACAAACTCAGTCGGCCCTAGCACGACACGCTTAAGTGAGGTCCAACACAGCACATACCGTATCTTTTGGCGAGCCGGACGAGTTAATTAGGCCCAATGGGCTTGGCAGGCCAGTGGCTTGTCGTGGGCCGCGCCGAACTGGAAACCCAATGGACCGGCCCTTTTAAAGCCCATTTATTAAATTATATTTGTTTTAGATAAAAATAATACATTATTATATTTATATATTAAATTCAAATCTATTTCTTTTCTCTAATAAGATATATTAATATTTAATATTTTCTTTATATATAAAATAATGATTTTATTTTTGAAGTTTTAATTTTTAAATCCCAATCAATAATCTAGTCATTTTCTATTTAAATATACTTTAAATAAAGTTATTGGCATTTAAAAAAAAATATTTAAATGAAGTTGTTAAAAATTGTACAAAAAAATTACAATACTTAAGTCAAATTGGGGTGGGCCCATATCGACCCTTATAATGGGGTTCGACACGAGCACGACCCAATCTCATATGGGCTAGGGTTGTAGGCTTGGGCCGACATTGATGATTTTCATAAATGGATGGACCTAACATGGCCCATTTATAAAATGGACTGACTCTAAATGGGACGGGCAAGGTCGACACGGCCCGTTTGACATCCATAATCCCAGACACCACATCATACATCTTAACCTTCATCACCCCCATGCCCAGCCACCCATCATAACTCTCTATCTCTCGTACCAAAACGAAGGCCTTGTCTCTCCATCTTTACAAGGTGAACGACAAGGACGGATCGTGGATCTTGGAAAAGACAAAACCCAGATTTACACTAGAAAGTCAAAACTTACAAAACCTAAAGTCATAACTTTCTTCTTATTTGCCAATTTAAATTGAAGTCCTGCAATTCAGGGCAAGTTCCAAAGTGAAAATAAAAATCTCAAAATCCACACAGTCTTTCAATTTATCATATTTCCAATTCCTAGGTAAATGGAACAGGCACTTGCTCAACTCAGGATCCAACCAGCCACTATCTTCGTCACCGTTACTACCATCATCATCGTCATCGACGACCTCCTTGATCATCACATTATCCAGAGTCACTCCCGTGGCCAGATTCGTGCCTGAGGAGGAGCATGGGTTGGTCTTTCATAAAAGGGAGAAGACGGTGGTCGTCGTTTTCCTCTCCCTTGCGTTTGTCGTCGAAAACGCGTCATCTTGGGATGGTTTTTGAGGTCTTATGGTGGTGGTCGGTATGGTTGATCAATTGGTGAGTGGGGTTCTAGGTTAGTTTAATTTGGATTAACTACACTTTAGTACCCGCAGGTTTAGTGTCAATATCGAAATGGGCCCCAAGGTTTTCATACCCGACATTTCAAAGTATTACCAATTTACACCCGCCGTTACGTTGACCATCAAAGTCAGACGTTATTTATTGACGTGGCAGCCTTGGGACCCACCTCATAATCAAACAGCAGTTACAAAGAGATGAGACGAAGGGCAATTTCCGAAAAAAAGAAAAGAAAAAGGAAATTTGAAAACCGCTGAGCTGGGCACGCGTTCCAAGGCATCGTTCCAATACCCAAGGCTTGGACAACGACATCAAACGAACTAAGTTTCTGAGTTTTCAAGAGACAGTGAGACGTAGAGGAGAGGATTTGTTCGAAATCTTGAGAAAAGATTTGAAATCGACTGCGAAACTCAAACTGAAACGGAGGTTTCCGAAAGCTGTGAAGAATATGAGTTGGGAACTTCGTCCCAAAGGATATGGAGAACCTTTCTGCGGTACGTATGGTTTAGTGTGCTAAGGTGTTTTGGAGTGAAACTTTGAAATAGAGAGTCTGAGTTTCGAGTTTGGTGTCGAATGGTAGGTGGTATGCTGAAGTACACTTTGGCTTTTGTATGTGGTCCTACAACAGCTGGGAATCTTACCTTTTGTGTCTGTGTGTATTGACATAGAAAGTTTGTATTTGTATGTGTGTATGCATATGTGTCTTATTGTATTTGTATTTGTATTTATTTGTGGTAATATTTTGTATGTGTGTGTGTATATGTGTATTTGTATTTGTATTTGTATTTGTATTTTTATGTGTGTATTTTTATGCAAGGGATGAGGATGGATTTTCTATTGAAATATACCACAATGGTGAAATAAGAGGTAATTATTATGTGAATGGGTCTGTTGATTGGTTCGATTATTGTGATAAGGATAAAATGTCAATGACTTGAGATAGATGTCATGGTAAAGGAGTTAGGGTACGAAGGTATGATTAACTCCTGGTACAGTATTCCAGGTGACCATTTTGATGGTGGCCTAGTTAAGCTGAGTGAGGATGCAGATGTATTAGACATGCTAGTATTTGTGCCAGACACTAGGTTGATATATATATTCCTAGAACATGTCTTGGCATGCAAGTCAAGAGAGTTTTACAGTCAAGTGGCTTCAAACATATTTATAAATTTGGATGATGATGATGTTGGGACCAACACTGGGGTAGTGATTGAAGAGCTTGATGACAATTATGGTGCCATTGTTCCAGTGGGTGGACAAGTATCTCAGGTGCAAAAGGTGAAAAAAATGAGTGTTGTAATAGAAGAGTTGAATGATGAAGGGTTGAATGAAGAAGCAGGTGGACAAGGAAAAGAAGAGAATGAAGAAGGGTTGAATCAAGAAGCAGGTGGACAAGGCAAAGAGTTGAATGAACAAGGGTTGAATCAAGTAGGGTTGACTGATCAAGCTTCTAAACAATGCAAAGAAACTGCTACTGTGAATAATGAGGAGAATTCTGCCAAGGGCCAAGAAAAGGCTAATGGTTGTTCTAATAAAGGCAAAGGCAAGGATAAAACAACGGATGAAATGTCAGCTAGGGTGAAGCGTGCTTTTGGTAAAAAAAGATGCGGCATTTTAAGGACAAAGATTGTTCACCACAAAGACAAAGAAGGTGTGGAAGGAAGGGTTGAGGGCGTTAGGACGGAGTCCAAAAGGCATTCCATGATGTTGAGAAGTGGAAGAAGATATGCAAATGCTGGAGACTTTGAAGATGAAGATGATGATTTTGCTGCAGTGAGGATTCAGATTATATGATTTCCAAGAACTTTAGTGAAGATGAAGATGATGGTTTTTTTGAAGAATGGGTGGATGACCAAACTGAATGGACAGGGGTTAAACAAACTGGAATGAGGCTACTGCTGATTGGCCTAGATGTTGAATTGGATTATGAAGATTCTGAGTGCAACGATTATTCCAAGTATAAATCTACGATGAAGCTCATACGAATTGGCCAGAGTTCAATGCTGCAACTGACATGGCAGATCCAAAGTTTGAGATTGGCATGTTGTTTACTGATTGTAAGGTGTTTAGGGCAGCTGCAGAGAATACTCCATCTTGCAGAATAGGGATGCGGCTTTGAAGCTGAAGGCAGTTTGTGAGGACCCAAATTGTGGGTGGATGATACATGCTTCAAAAATGCAACATGAGAACACATTGCAAGTGAAGACATACGTAGGTGAGCACACATGTACACAGCTATGGGAGAACCCTCCTGTGAAGTCAACATGGATAAGCCAGAAATATGTTGAGACATTGAAGTCCAATCCCCAGTGGCCAGTCAGGTCTTTCAAGGAGACTGTTGAGAAGGATTATAATACAGGGGTGTCAAGACAATAAGTGTTTAGGGCAAAAGAGAAGGCACTAAAGGATATTGAGGGCACTTTCAATAAACAATATTCAAGAGTTTGGGATTATTGTCAGGAATTAAGGAAGAGTAACCCAGAAACCACAGCAATGGTTAAGTGTGATTTTCAACAACAGTTGGGGCAACCACAGTTTCAAAGGTTGTATGTTTGTTTAGGAGCTGCTAATGAAGGATTCAAAGCTGGTTGCAGACCCATTATAGGTTTAGATGGGTGCTTTTTGAAGAGTGTTTATGCACGGCAACTGTTAACTGCCTGGGGTATAGATGCAAACAATGAAACCTGGGTAATTGCATATGCAGTTGTGGAATCAGAGTGCAAGGATTCTTGGATTTGGTTTCTCCAGCTATTGGTTAAGGACTGTGAAATAGTTAATCAATTTGGCTTCACCTTTATATCTGACAAACAAAAATGGTTACTGCCTGCTTTTGAGCAAGTGGTCCCTAATTGTGACCACAGGTTCTGTGCAAGACACCTTTTTACCAACTATAGGGTATTGTTCAAAGAAAAAAGCCTGAGAGACAAGTTTTGGGAAGCAGCATATGCAACCACTTGCCCCCCACTTTGCAAGGGCCATGGAAGAACTAAAAAAACTGTCCAAGGATGCATATGAATGGATAACCACTCCAGATAAACCTCCAAGGCATTGGTCAAAATCACACTTCAACACTCATTTGAAGTGCGACATGTTGTTGAATAATCTGTGCGAGTCTTTCAATGCTACCATATTGGAATGTAGGGATGGACCAATTCTTACAATGTTTGAGTATATTAGATGTAAGCTGATGAGGAGAATACAAGGAAGAAGGGAAAAAATGTTGAAATGGAACAGGGCTATCTGCCCAAGAATATTGAAGAAAGTTGAGGGAAATAAAGCCAAGGCAGGTGCTTGTGTGGCAATGTGGTCAGGTGGAGGTAAATTCCAAGTGTCAGCTGGTGGCCATGCACAATATATTGTGGACTTAGAAGTGAGGAGTTGTTCTTGTAGAGCATGGGATTTGCAGGGATGGCCTTGTGTTCATGTTATTGTAGCCATCAATTATAAAGGGGGTCTTGATGTCATGGAGTTTGTGGATGACTACTATTTGACAACAACTTACTTCAAGACATATGATCATCTCATACTGCCTATGAATGGAATGGATATGTGGGATATGAGTGACTTTCCCCCATGTCTTCCTCCTGCTTACTCTAAACAGCCTGGAAGGCCAAGAAAATGTAGAAACAAAGAAGAGGGAGAGCATAAGGGAAAAATGAAGATGAGAGAGTCAAGCACCCAAGCTAAAACTTCATTGTCTCGCATTCTCAACACACAAGACTCTCTCAAATGTGGGAAATGTGGTAAAAAAGGGCACAATAAGAGGACTTGCCATAGGAATCTTCCTCCAAAAGCCAAACCTGCAACTAAGAGGAAGAGAGGTACCTGAAAATGCCCAGGTATAGCAACTCAATCTTGTTCAATTCTATCCATAACTAACCCTAAGCTGTCTCCGCGCAAATCTCACGGCCTGGAGTTCCGGGCCGAGGGGATGTGCGTTGACACGCGGTTTCCTGCTTTTGGGTGCGGTGCGGTTGTGCGTGGGCGTGCCAGGCACACGGTCTACCATGCGTCGAGATGTTTGAAGTGGGTGAAAGTGTTTAAGTGGTGCGCCTATTTGAACTCGTATTCTAATCAAACGATTGTAGCCGAGAGAGGAACTAGTCTCGGCTGTTAGGTTCACGACCTGAACTACAAGGCCGTTGAGTGGTGGTGTTAGTGGATTTAGGGCGGTGCTCCGCACACGCTGCTCGATGAGCGACGGTCGTATGATATATGGGGTGAGTGAGCAAATAACGAAGATGGTGCTCCGGCGCCTTGAAAATCAACGGTCGTATGATATATTGATGAATGGATTTTCCTTACAAACTAACACTACTCCTAGGAAAGCAAGTAAAAATATTGAAAGTGCATTACAGGAAAATATAAGTTTCTCCGTGGGAGGCTTTTGTTTGGTGTTTGAACCCTTTGAAAGTAGTCCTGAGTCTTGTATTTATAGGCAGGGCTCCTGGAGGGGTAATCGAGGCTAAAAATCTGCATGGTGGAGCCTGATTAGCGCAAGTGGGCAGTCTAATAGACATTTGGAAACGTGAAGTATGGTGGTGTGACCCCATGAATCCCGGTGAGGCTCGTGGCCCATTTGAAGAACAATCTGGTAGACCACTCGGCCTTTGACGAAGGGGACTTCCAGGATTGGAACGTCATCAGGCCGCAGCGGCGGTGGCCAACCGTGACTTCAGATTGGGAAAAGTGGCTGCCGAGGATGGAGCACTTCTTCGGCCAGCAATGGAAAGATCAAGGCATCTACCACTTGATCAAGCTGTTTGAGCAGCCGCTCGTTATGGATCGGTCGATCTTGGCCGCGGCCTTGTGCTTTTGGTCGTCGGCCACCAATACCATGAATTGGCCGCGGCATGATGACGCCGACCGTGCTAGACATGGCCGCCCTGTTCGGCCTTTCTCCTCTTGGCATGGAAGTAAACGCCGCCCTTGTTGGTCCTGAGGTGGAAGGGAGCTTTTCAAACCATGTGGCCCACTCTACGCCAAAATTGCTGTAGAAGTTGGAGCTTTTCAAACCATGTGCTCAACTACTCCAACTTCTACAGCAATTTTGGCGTAGAGGACAGTGCTGAAAACGACGCCATTGCTCCCGTCGGCGAAGTTGAGCACGCCGCATTTCTGCCTGTCCTGGCTGTGCAAATTCGTCTTCTGCACTCAGGCGAACCAGGGTCACCCTGGAGTTTGCTCATGTGGCTGATTATGGCGGTAGGCTAGCGCTCGGCCCCTGCCTTCTCGGCCATCTCTACCGCACGCTTCATGACATCGTTACCGATGGAATGAAGCCGAAGCACGGCGGTCCGCTGGGGCTTTCCAGCTCTGGCTGCAGGCCTACTTCCCAGAGGTGAGGGCGACAGCCAATATTAGCGACGTCGAGCCCCTGGCCAATGCATTTGCCCGCGCCCCCAAGAAGCATAACACCTCGGCCCTCTGTTACAAATTCTTCTATGGCTTGGCCGAGAGAACTGGTACGCAGTTCCGAGTTTGCCTCGCTCGGCCATTCCCACTATTCCTGACTCACGACCTCTCGTCGTCCCTGATGTTGAGACCGAGAATGATCTGAAGGAGATCTGGTGCTCCTTCCTGGTTTCACGCGATCTTCACTGCGCCATGTCCAAGGCCGGGGCCGAGGTTTACCTGCCAAACTTCGTGGCGCGACAGTTTCACCTGACTCAGACGGCCCCACTCCCTCCTTTATCAACCAACCAACTCTCGTCCTGGAAGGCCGATGTCTCTCAACAGCAAGGTGTGGCTGGCATAACCTTCCAGCTTCAACAGGGGATGACCTTTCTCGAATCTCGACGCCCTGAGACGCGCTGCAATGCATATGACGAGGATGGAAGGGTCTGGTACGAGGAGTGCATCTCGGCCAGATTTATCCGGCCTGTCCAGGAGGCCGCGGGGGTGGCCCTGAAGAATGCAGATCGAGATCCTCTTACCCCCAAGGGCACCAAAATAAAGAAGGTATCAGCTGGGCCTCCTCGACTGAGTACCCCGGCCGTGGCCGTCCCTAGGTAGCAGCTCCTCCTTCGGCCGCAGCCACGATCGCAACTTCGACGGCGGCCCCAGCCTCGACCGCAGTCCCAGCTCCCAGGCGACGTCTGTGGTAGGGGTGCGAAGACGCGGCGCACAGGACCGTGGCGTCCTCCCAGCCGGCTCGTCCGACCGCTGCCCCTGGTAAGCCTTGCTCAATTTATTATTTTTTGCCGGCCTCTCAAAGCCACTTGGTCCCTGGTTATCTCAACTCTCTCTTTTTCCTTTGCATACACAGCCCGGGTCGTAAGAGGAGCTGAGAGGTGCCAAGTCCTGAGGCTGCACCAGGTTGAGGCTGCGCCGGTCAGAGTCGCCATGGTAGAGACGGCGACGGTGGAGCGACCGAGGAAGAGGACCCTCTTCACTTCTTCGGAGGGCGGAAGTGAGGAAGTCCCTCCTGTGATCGTAAGGGAAACTCCCCCTGTGGCCGTAAGTATTTCTCCTTGGCCTCCTTTTTCCTTTTTTTTATTTTTGAAGTCACCCTCTTCCCCCTTTGCGTACTTTGATAATCTGGTTGTTCTCCAGGCCGTGGTAATAGTTGAGGAGGAGGCTGGAACGAAGGTGCCGCCCGTAGAGGAGAGGGCCACCGTCCAGAGGGTGGTCGAGGAAGTGGGAGCCGCAGGGACGGTGGTGGAGGAGGAGGAAGTTACGGCCGAGGAGCCGGTCGAGGAAACAACAGCCGCCGAGATGGTGGTCGAAGAGGAAGCCGTGGCCGAAACGGTGACTGAAAAGGCGGCCGCTGAAAGGTGGTGGTAGAGGAGGTCGTCGACGAGGGCGCCGAGGAGGCTACCGAAGAGGCCACCGAAGAGGCCGCCGAGGAGGCTGTCGAAGAGGCTACTGTAGACGTGCCTGTTGCCAGCCGTCGCGTTCGCTCCTCGTCGTCCAAGCGGTATTTCTTTCCGCTCGGTAAGAGTTCGCTTTTCCTACACCTGAGCTTCATTGTTTTCCTTTCTAGGATTTCGCATGATATCTTTGACCGAATTTTTTGCTTCCAGCCTCCTCAACCGTCGTTGCCGCTATCTACGGTCGCTACCACCATGCCCCCTGCGCCGCTGCCTCAGGATTCGATCGCGTGGCCGAGCCGGTGGTAACTAGGGCCACGGTCGTGAGTGTGCCGAGCCTCCTGCAGACTACTTCGGCGGTCAGAAACGACCTCTCGCTCGCCTTGAGTACTCACCATACCCTTTTTATTATTCCTTTGTCCTAGCAATTTGTTTCTCACTTAACCTCTTTCTCATGCCCAGGAGGCCACCTCCTCTGATGATCTTGAGGAGCTGTACGCTAGCCTACATAAGGAATGAGGTAGCTCGGCCTCGGCTGCCCCTGGATGAGGATTCCAAGACTGTCGTTGAACGGCTCCGAGAGTTCCTTCTCCTGGATGTTCGACAAATGACCGCTGCTGGGGCAATTACGGAGTTTAGGTCTTGCTTGGATACGGCCATGGCGCTCGGTCTGCTGGACTCGGCCCAGTTGAATGAATTGCAAGCCCGCCTGGCCGAAGGCGAGGAAATGATCGGCCGGTATGCTGAAGCCGTGATGATCAAAGAAAAAGTTATTTTAGGAAGCACGCTCGAGCAAGACCACAATGGCCCGGTTGAAGAGAATGATCTCGTTATCCACAATGGCCCGGTTGAAAGAGAATGATATGCGGAAGCACGCTCGAGCAAGACCTAGTGGAGATCAAAGAAAAAGTCCAACCCACAATGGCCCGGTTGAAGAGAATGATCTCGTTATCCAACGAGAGAACGAAGAGCTCGCGCAGGTTGAGGCCCAGAATTGCTGAACTCCAGGCTCGCCAAGACTCCATCCTCCAGCGCCGAGATAGTGCGGTCGCAACCGGGCGCGAACTGAAATCCTTGGCCAAACAAATCCTCAAATCCGCGATCGAGACGAAGAAGGCTCTGGCCGAGCGGAAGCTGATCCGGGCAAGGTGGCAGGCGGACATCAACGGCGAGGACATTGCTTGGAGAAGGATCACCTGCCCTAACTGGGGGATGTTCAGCGAGGGGTCTAGATGGGCGAAGAGCGGCCGTTTTGACTACTTTTCTTTCTTCTTTTGGGATGTAATAAATAACCACATACATTTATTTTATTTACATATATTCTCTTTTGTTTATGACCACAGGCAGATATAAGTATTTGTTAATTTGGCTTGACTGGCCGTTCTCTTTTGTAAGTAAATGCTCCTTTTATCTAAACACAAAGGCCTTCTTTTCTGAACAAACTAGCTGTATATTGTTGCTTCATGTTGACCGCACCGTTTGTTTAACTTGCTCGCCTACCTTCCTCTTTTCTTCTTTTTGACTTTTTTGTCGTAGGTCCTCGGCGCCATCTTCTTTTGAACTTGCGCCGAGTCGTAGGCATCGAGTTTCGACGTTCTGAATTCTCTGAACTCTTGGGCCTCACCTCGAGTAGTCCTTCTTCTCTTGGCCATGCTGCCCGATACTTGAAGAAATTCGAAACCTCCGCTTTGATATTTTACCAGGGTTGTGGCCGTTGCCCAAGACATAAAGAGTTGTACCCACAGCCGAATTTTCTGAGACGCGGCGTGCCAAAAAAACCTTAGGAAATAAATTGCGCCAGATCATGGGCTTGCTTAACAGGCACGGCTTTGTGCACCCTGGTTCCCCCCGTATTGAACCGTTTGTTATGAAAGATCGGTTGTCTCTGGATTGAAACTCTTGAAAAGGTCTGCCCTGTTGCACATCATTTTGCATCCTTTCTTGTTGGGTCGTTTGAGCGAAGGGTTCGGGCGCTTGACCGAGCCGGGCAGTTCAAGGGAACATCGTGGGTTTGGCCGAGATGAGCTCGGTCCGCTGGTCACCGAGGTATGGTTACATGGTTCTGCCTGATCCGTATCATAATGGGAACCTAGGTGCGTTTTTATCGTTGGAATGGCCAGTCACCTCGCACTGGTCGGTCTGTGCCTGATTGGTCAGGGTATGGATTGGGACGGTTTGCTCGGCCATAGACACGGCAGGACTCCTCCGTCCTAATGCTTTGGCTAAAGCGTGGAGTGGGCCGCATGTTGTTTTTGCCGAATGGGTTGGTCTGGGACCCGCCCTTGTGGGCTGGGACTACCCCCAGCTGTTGGTCGGCTGCAAAGAATGTTGGTCGTAGCCTAACGCTTGGGTACGGGTAAGACGCCAGGCGCTGCTTCTTTCGCCGTATGGCTCAATTCTTTCACGCTCCTGGCTTCTATGTCCAGCTCCAGGGGGTGTTGCGGGCGAAGTCGCGGCATCCTCTCCTGGAAAAGCATTCGCAGTTTTGAAGAGAATCTGTCCATCGTGGCCATGAAGGATGTTTCTACCCTGTAGGCCTGTTTAGACATTAGCTCTTCCACTACCTCCTGTTCCTGGATGGACTCGGTCGTGCGATCCGTCGTCCTGGAACACTGGGCGAGATCCCAACCGTATGCTCGGTCTCGGTGATTGGTGAAGTGGACTCAGGGGTCTCAGAAGTCATTTCGAACTGCTTTGTTTTTTAGCTTTGCTTGTGCCCTGGTTTCCACC
>CM031919.1:38896798-39036083 GCA_018703695.1 Prunus fruticosa | reverse complement strand
ATCCTGGAATCCTCGAATCCTCGAATCCTGAAATCCTGAATCCCTGAATATGCCTGAATCCCTGAATCCCTGGAATCCTGAAATCGTGAATATCCTGGAGATCCTGGAGATGCCTACAAATCCTGGAGATCCTGAAAATCCTAGAATTCCTGGAATCCCTGAATCCTGGAGTCCCTGAGATCCTTGGAATCCTGGATTCCTGAGAATCCTAAAATCCTGGAAATGCCTGAAAATCCCTGATCCCTGAATCCTGGAATACCTGAAATCCTGAGAATCCTGATCCCTGATCCCTGGAAATCTGAAATCCTGGAATCCTCAATCCCTGAGAATCCTGAAATTCCTAGATCCCTCCCTGGATCCCTGGAATCCCTGAAATCCCCTGAATCCTGGAATCCTGGAATCCTGGATCCTGGAAGTCCTAGAATCCTGATCCCTGAGATCCCTGAATCCTGGAGTCCCTGGAATCCTGGAATCCCTGAGATCCCTGATCCCTCAAATCCTGGAATCCCTCAATCCTGGAATCCCTGAAATCCTGAAATCCTGGAAATCCTGATCCCTGATCCTAGAGTCCCTGGAATCCTCAAAATCCTGGAAATCCCGATCCTGGATCCTCGAATCCTGGAATCCCTGAAATCCTCGAATCCTCGAATCCTGAATCCTAAGATCCCTGAATCCTGGAATCCTGAATCCTGGATCCCTCAATCCTGGAATCCCTAGAATCCTGGAATCCCTGAATCCTGGAGTCCTAAAATCCTGAATCCTGGAATCCTGAATCCTGAATCCCTGATCCTCGATCCTCGAATCCTGGATCCCTGAATACCTGAAATCCTGAATCCTAAACCCTAAATCCTGAAGCCTGAGTCCTAAAAAAACCCTAGGAGTGGTCAATTAATGGGAAAAAATTGAGGATTGGAATTAGAGATGAGTGGAAAATGGCAGAAAATCTAGAACACAGAGGGTTCAGCTTGAACCCGGTCAGTCCAGTGAGCTAGGGTGGCTGATTGACAAACCTTGGTGGGAAAAAATATGAGAATTCAAATTAGAGATTGAGGATTCAAAAGGATAGAAAAGAACGATGAAACCTAACTGAACGGGTTCAGCTATACCCAAGTCCGTACAGTGAGCTAGGGTTGGCTGAAAGAAAGGCTAGGAGTGGTCAATTTAATGTGAAAAATTATGAGGATTCAAATTAGAGATTGAGGATTCCAAAGGATAGAAAAGACCTCAAGAAACTGAACTAAAGGGTTAGCTGACACAAGTCCCCGTACAGTGAGCTAGGGTTGGCTGATACAAAGGCCTAGGAGTAGTCAAATTCATTTTTAAAAAATATGAAGATTCAAATTAAAGATTGGGGATTCCAAGGGGGAGAAGAGATCTGCAAATAACGAAACTGAATTAGTTCAACTATACCTAGTCGTACAGTGAGCTAGGGTTGGGTGATACAAAGGCTAGGAGTGGTCAAATTGATGAAAAATCTAGATGATAGGAAAAAATATGAGAATTCAATTTAGAGATTGAGGATTCAAGGGGAGAAAAATATCATAAAGAACGTAAATGAAAAAAACTGAACTTTTTCAACAATATCAGTCTCTACCCTGAGCTAGGGTTGGCTGAGAGAAAGGCTAGGAGTGGTCAAATTAATTTTAAAAATTATGAGAATTCGAATTAGAGATTGAGGATTCAAGGGGAGAAAAGATCAAAAAGAACGTAAATGAAAAAAACTGAACTTTTTCAACAATACCAGTATGTACAGTGAGCTAGGGTTGGCTGAAACAAAGGCTAGGAGTAGTCAAATTCATTTTAAAAAATATGAGAATTCAAATTAGAGATTGGGGATTCAAGGGGAGAAAAGGATCAAAAAAAACGTAAATGAAAAAACTGAACTTTTTCAACAATACCAAGTCTGTGGACAGTGAGCTAGGGTTGGGTGAGACAAAGGCTAGGAGTGGTCAAATTCATTTTAAAAAATATGAGAATTCAATTTACAGATTGGGGATTCAAGGGGGGAGAAAAGATCAAAAAGACGTAAATGAAAAAAACTGAACTTTTTCAACAATACCAATCTGGACTCCAGTGAGCTAGGGTTGGCTGAAAGAAGGGCTAGGAGTGGTCAAATTAATGTTAAAAAATTATGAGAATTCAATTTAGAGATTGAGGATTATCAGGGGAAAAAATACAAAAAGAACGTAAATGAAAAAAACTGAACTTTTTCAACAATACTTTACTATCTACAGTGAGCTAGGGTTGGCAAAAAGAAAGAATAGGAGTAGTCAAATTCATTTTTAAAAAATATGAGAATTCAATTTAGAGATTGAGGATTCAATGGGGAGACAAAATATCAAAAAGAACGTAAATTAAAGAAACTCAAATATTTCAACAATATCATATCTGTACCACTGAGCTAGGGTTGGCTGAAACAAAGGCTAGGAGTGGTCAAATTCATTTTAAAAAATATGAGAATTCAAATCTAGAGATTGGGGATTCAAAGGGAGAGAAAGAATAGCAAAGACACGTAAATGAAAAAAACTGAACTTTTTCAACAATACCAGTCAGCACCATGAGCTAGGGTTGGCTAAAAGAAAGGCTAGGAGTGGTCAAATTAATTTTAAAAAATTATGAGAATTTAAATTAGAGATTGAGGATTCAAGGGGAGACAAAATATCTAAAAGAACGTAAATGAAAAAAACTGAACTTGTTCAACAATACCTAGTCTGTACCCTGAGCTAGGGTTAGCAGAAAGAAAGGCTAGGAGTAGTCAAATTCATTTTTAAAAAATATGAGAATTCAAATTAGAGATTGGGGATTCAATGGGGAGAGAAAAATTAAAAAAAACGTAAATGAAAACTCAACTATTTCAACAATACATGTATGTACAGTGAGCTAGGGTTGGCTGAAACAAAGGCTAGGAGTGGTCAAATTCATTTTAAAAAATATGAGAATTCAAATTACAGATTGGGGATTCAAAGGGAGATAAAGAATCAAAAAGAACGTAAATGAAAAAAACTGAACTTTTTCAACAATACCAGTATGTACAGTGAGCTAGGGTTGGCTAAAAGAAGGGCTAGGAGTGGTCAAATTAATTTTAAAAATTATGAGAATTCAATTTAGAGATTGAGGATTCAAAGGGAGAGAAAGATCAAAAAATACGTAAATGAAAAAAACTGAACTTCTTCAACAATACCAGTCTGGACAGTGAGCTAGGGAAGGCTGAGACAAAGGCTAGGAGTAGTCAAATTCATTTTTAAAAAATATGAGAATTCAATTTAGAGATTGGGGATTCAAGGGGGGACAAAAGATCAAAAAGAACGTAAATGAAAAAACTCAAGCATGTTCAACAATACATATCTGTCCAGTGAGCTAGGGTTGGGTGAAACAAAGGCTAGGAGTGGTCAAATTCATTTTAAAAAATATGAGAATTCAATTTAGAGATTGAGGATTCAATGGGGAGAGAAAATATCAAAAAGAACGTAAATGAAAAAAACTGAACTTGTTCAACAATACTTCAGTATGTACCGTGAGCTAGGGTTGGCTAAAAGAAAAGCTAGGAGTGGTCAAATTAATTTTAAAAAATTATGAGAATTCAATTTAGAGATTGAGGATATCAAGGGGACACAAAATATCTAAAAGAACGTAAATTAAAAAAACTGAACTTTTTCAACAATATCAATCTGTACACTGAGCTAGGGTTGGCTAAGACAAAGGCTAGGAGTAGTCAAATTCATTTTTAAAAAATATGAGAATTCAAATTAGAGATTGGGGATTCAAAGGGAGACAAAGAATACAAAGACAAGTAAATGAAAAAACTCAACTTTTTCAACAATACAAGTCCGCACCATGAGCTAGGGTTGGCTGAAACAAAGGCTAGGAGTGGTCAAATTCATTTTAAAAAATATGAGAATTTAAATTAGAGATTGAGGATTCAAGGGGAGAGAAAATATCAAAAAGAACGTAAATGAAAAAAATTGAACTTTTTCAACAATACTATTCTGTACCCTGAGCTAGGGTTGGCTAAGACAAG
The DNA here is from genome assembly GCA_018703695.1 of Prunus fruticosa. Taxonomy (NCBI): domain Eukaryota; kingdom Viridiplantae; phylum Streptophyta; class Magnoliopsida; order Rosales; family Rosaceae; genus Prunus; species Prunus fruticosa. The sequence goes on along the minus strand of CM031919.1, from coordinate 39,032,065 downwards.
AGGCTAGGAGTGGTCAAATTAATTTTAAAAATTATGAGAATTCAATTTAGAGATTGAGGATTCAAAGGGAGAAAAAGGATTAGAAAGAACGTAAATTTGAAAACTGAACTTTTTCAACAATACCTGTATGTACAGTGAGCTAGGGTTGGCTGAAACAAAGGCTAGGAGTGGTCAAATTCATTTTAAAAAAATATGAGAATTCAAATTAGAGATTGGGGATTCAAGGGGAGATAAAGGATAGAAAAGAACGTAAATGAAAAAACTGAACTTTTTCAACAATACAAGTATGTACCATGAGCTAGGGTTGGCTGAACAAAGGCTAGGAGTGGTCAAATTCATGTTAAAAATATGAGAATTCAATTTAGAGATTGAGGATTCAAGGGGAGAAAAAGGATCAGAAAATACGTAAATGAAAAAAACTGAACTTCTTCAACAATACCAAGTCTGTACAGTGAGCTAGGGTTGGCTGAGACAAAGGCTAGGAGTGGTCAAATTCATTTTAAAAAATATGAGAATTCAATTTAGAGATTGAGGATTCAAAAAGACAGAAAAGATCAGAAAAGACGTAAATGAAAAAACTGAACATGTTCAACAATACCAATCTGACTCCTGTGAGCTAGGGTTGACTGAAAGAAGGGCTAGGAGTAGTCAAATTCATTTTAAAAAATATGAGAATTCAATTTAGAGATTGAGGATTTAAGGGGAGAAAAAAATCTAAAAGAACGTAAATGAAAAAAACTGAACTTGTTCAACAATATCAGTATGTACCGTGAGCTAGGGTTGGCTGAAAGAAAAGCTAGGAGTGGTCAAATTCATGTTAAAAAATATGAGAATTCAATTTAGAGATTGAGGATTCAAGGGGACACAAAATATCAAAAAGAACGTAATTAAAAAAACTGAACTTGTTCAACAATATCATATCTTACACTGAGCTAGGTTTGGCTAAAACAAAGGCTAGGAGTGGTCAAATTAATTTTAAAAAATATGAGAATTCAAATTAGAGATTGAGGATTCAAAAGGAGACAAAAAATAGGCAAAGACGTAAATGAAAAAACTGAACTTTTTCAACAATACCAAGTCCGCACCATGAGCTAGGGTTGGCTGAAACAAAGGCTAGGAGTAGTCAAATTCATCTTAAAAAATATGAGAATTCAAATTAGAGATTGAGGATTCAATGGGGACACAAAATATCTAAAAGAACGTAAATGAAAAAAATTGAACTATTTCAACAATATAAGTCTGTACACTGAGCTAGGGTTAGCTGAAACAAAGGCTAGGAGTAGTCAAATTCATTTTAAAAAATATAAGAATTCAAATTAGAGATTGAGGATTCAAGGGGAGACAAAAATTAACAAAAACGTAAATTTGAAAAATTGAACTTTTTCAACAATACATGTATGTACAGTGAGCTAGGGTTGGCTAAAACAAAGGCTAGGAGTGGTCAAATTAATTTTAAAAATTATGAGAATTCAAATTAAAGATTGGGGATTCAAAAAGACATAAAAAATCAGCAAAGAACGTAAATGAAAAAACTGAACTTATTCAACAATACCAGTATGTACAGTGAGCTAGGGTTGACTAAAACAAGGGCTAGGAGTAGTCAAATTCATTTTAAAAAGTATGAGAATTCAAATTAGAGATTGAGGATTCAAAGGGAGACAAAGAATCAAAAAATACGTAAATGAAAAAACTGAACTTTTTCAACAATACCAAGTTTCTGTACAGTGAGCTAGGGAAGGCTGAGACAAAGGCTAGGAGTGGTCAAATTCATTTTAAAAAATATGAGAATTCAATTTAGAGATTGGGGATTCAAAGGGAGACAAAAGATCAAATAGAACGTAAATGAAAAAACTGAACATGTTCAACAATACCAATTTGTACAGTGAGCTAGGGTTGGCTGAAAAGAAGGGCTAGGAGTGGTCAAATTAATGTTAAAAAATTATGAGAATTCAATTTAGAGATTGAGGATTATAAGGGGACACAAAATATCTAAAAGAACGTCAAATGAAAAAAACTGAACTTGTTCAACAATACCAGTATGTACCGTGAGCTAGGGTTGGCTGAAAGAAAGGCTAGGAGTAGTCAAATTCATGTTAAAAAATATGAGAATTCAAATTAGAGATTGAGGATTCAAGGGGAGAGAAAATATCTAATAAGAACGTAAATGAAAAAAACTAAAATTTTTCAACAATATCATATCTATAAACTGAGCTAGGGTTTAGCTGAGACAAAGGCTAGGAGTGGTCAAATTCATTTTAAAAAATATGAGAATTCAAATTAGAGATTGAGGATTCAAAAGGAGACAAAAAATAGGCTAAAAGGTAAATGAAAAAACTGAACTTGTTCAACAATACCAAGTCCGTACCATGAGCTAGGGTTGGCTGAAACAAAGGCTAGGAGTGGTCAAATTCATCTTAAAAAATTATGAGAATTCAAATTAGAGATTGAGGATTCTAAGAGGAGACAAAATATCTAAAAGAACGTAAATGAAAAAAATTGAACTTGTTCAACAATAACAGTCTGTACCCTGAGCTAGGGTTAGCTGAGACAAAGGCTAGGAGTAGTCAAATTCATTTTAAAAAAATATGAGAATTCAAATTAGATATTGGGGATTCAAGGGGAGAAAAAAGATTAGCAAAGAACGTAAATATGAAAATTCAACTTGTTCAACAATACATGTATGTACAGTGAGCTAGGGTTGGCTGAGACAAAGGCTAGGAGTGGTCAAATTCATTTTAAAAAATATGAGAATTCAAATTAAAGATTGGGGATTCAAGAAGAGATAAAAAATCAGCAAAGAACGTAAACAAAAAACTGAACTTATTCAACAATTCCATTTATGTACCGTGAGCTAGGGTTGACTAAAACAAAGGCTAGGAGTGGTCAAATTCATTTTAAAAAGTATGAGAATTCAAATTAGAGATTGAGGATTCAAGGGAACCAAAATATCTACAAGAAAGTAAATGAAAAAAACTGAACTTGTTCAGACAATATCTATCTGTACCGTGAGCTAGGGTTGGCTGAAACAAAGGCTAGGAGTGGTCAAATTCATTTTAAAAAATATGAGAATTCAAATTAGAGATTGGGGATTCAAAAAGGCACAAAGGATCAGATAAGAACGTAAATGAAAAAACTGAACTTGTTCAGACAATACAAATCTGTACCGTGAGCTAGGGTTGACTGAAAAAAAGGCTAGGAGTGGTCAAATTCATTTTAAAAAATATGAGAATTCAAATTAGAGATTGAGGATTCAATGGGGAGACAAAAATCTACTAAAACATAAATGAAAAAAATTGAACTTGTTCAACAATACTGTATAGCGAGCTAGGGTTGTGTTCAAAGAGGCTAGGAGTGTATGAGTGGGCAATTTGATGTGAAAAATTATGAGAATTCAAATTAGAGATTGAGGATTCAAGGGGACAAAAGATCTAATAATATATAAATTAAAAGAACTAAACTAGTTCAACAATACCAATATGTAAAGTGAGCTAGGGTTGGATGAGGCAAAGCCTATAGGAGTGGTCAATTTCATTGGAAAAAATATGAGAATTCAAATTAGAGATTGAGGATTAAAAGGGGGAAATGAAAAGATCCGCTAAAACATAAATGAAACGAATTAAACCGGTTCAGGCAATACCAAGTCTCTTTCGTGAGCTAGGGTTGGTTGAGGCAAAGGCTAGGAGTGGTCAATTTAATTGGAAAAAATATGAGAATTCAAATTAGAGATTGAGGATTCAAGGGGACAGAAAAGATTTAATAAAACATAAATGAAACGAACTGAAGAACCAGCAAGTTCAACAATCTTGAAAAAACAATATATTGCTGAGGCAAAGGCTTGGACTCTTCAATTTGATGGCAAAGGGAAGGTATGAGAATTCAGGTTAGAGCTCACCTGAGGTCCTCTTTTGGAGGACCCGCTAAAACATAAATTTAATGAAGTTGTTGGAGTCATCAAACGACTTAAAAAACCAAAAACACCCAAATACTTGGTCTCAACTATTGAAAATTAATTAAACTTTCTTTCATCCTCTCCCAAAGTTCACATTATGAAAAAATGTTAATTTGTTTTCAATTCGTGAAAATATTCTCTCAAAACGTTAGGGCCCTTTCGGTTAAGTTTTAAGGGGCGTTTTCATTTTCAAAGAACAAAAATGAGGCAAGAACACGTTCGATGGCCCAAAAGTAGAAAACACTGAAAATGTTTTCATAAAATGAAAAGAAGTTCACGTGTACTTGTAGAAAACAAAAAAACAAAAGATGTTTTCATTCTCACGGGAAACACTCAAAACAGGGGGGAGAAAGAGTTGGGGAGAGAGAGAGAGAGAGAGAGAGAGAGAGAGGGTTTTGATAGAAGCTTCCGAGCTCAGGTCGGCGACTATGGTCGTCAACCGTGTCGATTAAGATAGGGGAAAGATAGTGGGAGGAGAGAGCTACCTTTTCCAAGTGGTGGCATGGCCTGAGGTGACCTCGGAACGCGGATAATGGTGACGGGTGGGGCAGTTTTCTAGTCAAAATCCGACATGATCTCGAGTCTCGATCGATGGGTGGGTTAGGTAGAGGAGGAAAGAGGTGGAGTTTGGGGGTGATGGCGCTAGGGACGCCATGACTGGACGGCGACGAATCGCCGGTCTGAAAGTGAGATAGTGCGGGGGAGAGAGAGAAAAAGAAAAGAAAGGGAAAAAATAGAAAAATAATATATATAGTTTTAATTTTTTTATTTGTTAAATTATACATTTTTTAAATATCTTTTTAGAACATAAATTAGCAAAAATACACTTGACTAATTTACCAGACGCATTTCAATTTCTAAAATCAAATTATTTCTTATTCATTCTCTGAAAAATTTTAAAAACATTCTCCAAGCAAACGTTGAATGGCCTTACCATGGCCCTAAATTGGTTTTGGGGTTTGGGCCGCGACCCAATGGTGAGTGAGGCCTCGGGGATACGGACGGACTACTGGCCTGTCACCCTACCAGAAAACCCACAGCGCAGAGCTATGGCAAATGGGTCGTTAGCAGCCGTCAGATGGAAGCGGAATGCTTGGAAAAAAATCTCAAGCGGGGTAAATGAGCGATTGACTTACAGGCGTCGTTCTCTGGTGATTCGCTTTCGATGATTCACTTCCATACGTTCGTATCTTTGAATTATTATTGGATTAGTATTATCAGTAATTAGGTTAGATTAAAAGAGGAGGGAAAATGGAATTGCAAATGAAGGTGGCGCAGGCGGTTCACGTCCTGAATCACGATACAGAGTCGTGCAACCGTGTGGCAGCAAATCAATGGCTGGTTCAGTTTCAGCAGACCGACGCCGCTTGGGAGGTCGCCACCTCCATCCTCACCTCCGATTTTCACCACTCATTCGTCTCCGATTACGAGGTTGAGTTCTTCGCTGCCCAGATTCTTAAACGAAAGGTATTTTCCTCGTCCTCTTCTCTCATGATGTTTAGTAGTTAGTTTGCTCCAGTTTATCATTTGCTTCATTCGGAGTTGATAAATAAGAAAAGGAACTGCAACTTAGTGGTGTATCGAGACTTATCACCGCATCTCTGCGGCCACTTGGGCGTGTTACTTTGCGGCATTCTCTGTCATTCACGGACAAATCAACTGATTAAACATAAAATTTATTTTTCATCTTTGTTCAACTTTATTTTTTTTGATGTTTTTATCTTGTATTTTGCTGTAGAGGCATTCAGCATGTTTCAGGAGTTGATGAAAATACATTCTCATGTTATTTGAAGCACTTGTGAAAACTTTTTTATGAAAATTGATGGACAATTTACCTGGATAATCGTTTCAGTGTGTAAAAGCTGGAGCGGGAAACAGTGGTGGTTAATTTATTTTATCTTTTTGGTACTTCTTGTTAACGTTGATATATCTGTTGGATGACTATACAAAATGTTCTAGGGAAGAAGCTATCAGAAGAACTGTCTGCTTGAAAAATGTCAGTATGTTTAGGCTCTGTCTACCCACCGCAACCATCTTTCTTTATCAGGGCTTTTGACACCTGTGTGAAACCTAAAACACTAATGTGCTTTGCTTGAATCTTGTGCTATAAGCATCAATTGAAACTTGAAAGTCATGTATTTGTTTGGATTATTGAATGCCTATTTTTCAAAAGTGCTGCCATATACAACCATATTGCTTATCGTAATGTCACATTACAGATCCAAAATGAGGGCTGTTATTTGCAGTCAGGAGCTAAAGATGCTTTGCTAAATGCCCTTCTTGTGGCTGCTAAAAGATTTAGTTCAGGCCCTCACCAGGTTCTTTAACTTTAACCCATTTTTAGAAAGCTTCTGATGCTTCAGTAGCTCTGCTGGTTGCTATATGCAGGCTATAATGTTGATGATTGTGATCATCTGGTACTGTGGCCTTACTGTTTTTTTACCTTAAATTGCTGGCAACAGCAGGCTCTGTTTTATATGACTGGAACAAAAGATAAATCTTATATTGTACTTTTACTTTGTTACTACATTTATGGTCGGAAATAAGTTCTTCTAATGAGTTTTTTGATTGTTTGTGATAGCTTTTGACACAAATATGCCTTGCACTCTCTGCACTCATACTGCGAGCTGCTGAGCATGGAAAGCCTGTTGAGCAACTCTTTTATAGTCTCCAGAATCTGCAGACCCAGGTTGATGGCAATGTTGCTGTTCTGGAGATGCTTACTGTTTTACCCGAAGAAGTTTTAGACAACCAAAATACTGACTCTAAAATAATTTCAGCCGACAGAAGCCAGTATGGCCTAGAGGTGTAGGAGATTCTTTCCATTTAATGCAGCTATATTTCTCCATTTGACTGTCTCTTCTCCTCTTCTATTCTCTATCTTCATATTTCTCTTTCTGTTGCCTCACTTCTCTTTTATGCAGCTTCTCTCGCATACCCCTATGGTTCTTGAGTTCCTACTGCAACAATCTGAGAAAGGGTTTGATGGTGGTGTACAACTACATGAAAGGAACAGAAAAATTCTGCGTTGCTTACTGAGTTGGGTATGATTTAATCATCCAATTCTTCTAATGACCAATTCAAAAAAATTATATGCATGTTTTTACTGCCATCAAATAACAAAATGTTGATGCCCCATTGATTATTATTATATTCAGGTTCGGGCTGGGTGCTTTTCGGAGATTCCCCATGGATTATTACCAGCACATCCGCTTCTTAACTTTGTTTTTAATTCTCTGCAGGTAATTTATATAATTTCAATTACTCTTGTTATTTAATATTTAAAATTGATTTGAGTTGCATAATTGATCTATTTCTGCATTGTTGGTGATAGGTGTCATCTTCATTTGATCTGGCAATAGAAGTTCTTGTTGAGCTTGTGAGTCGACATGAGGTATGCTAATTCCTTTAATTCATACTTGTATATTTTTTTTGTTTGCTTAATAGTTTGATGCCAACAATTGTTCGATCCAATTTGCATGTGTTTCTACATGTATGCCTTGCACTCTCTGCACTTAATACTGCAATCTGTTGAATGAATAATCCAATAAACACCTCTTCTTTCTTCTGTAGGGGCTGCCCCATGTTTTGTTGTGCAGGGTGCATTTTCTTAAAGAAGTACTACTTATGCCAGCTCTTAGTAATAGTGATGAGAAAGTAGTAGGTGGTCTTGCTTGCTTATTGTCAGAGATTGGGCAGGCTGTAAGTATTGATATAAAGTCTTACATTCATTGACACTGCATTCTACAGGGTTTTAATAGTTCATGCATGCATGAACGGTTTTCTTGGATGATATGACTTTATAGTTCAATGATATAAAGATGCAGTACATTTTGTTACTTATCATCATTATCTGGAACCATCTTTATCATTACCCTTTTTTTAAAATTTGTTTAATGCACTCCAGGCACCATCTCTGATTGTAGAAGCAAGTGCTGAGGCAGTTGCGCTGGCGGATGCACTTTTAAGGTTATATCTCAATCCTTTAAATTTCTAACTTAAGTAACTCTGTCATGTTTCATCAAACAAGGTGATATACCTTTTAAAGATTTATTTGAAAAGATATTATGTTAATGAGTAAATACTGAATAGCAAAGCCTTAGGATCAGGCCAGGAAGGGCCAAATTCTTAGTATTGATCCAAATTATCACAATAGATATGGGGGTTTTTTCTTCTGCATGATATGGAAAATTTGTTACAGTTTGGTTGCCATAGGTCTTCTTTGAAATACTTGTCCATCTGGGTAATATTTGCAGATCTTAGGCACTTGGTGTCAGATTCTTTTTATCTGATGTCAATTTTTGTATCTTAATATCTTAAAAATGCTGACAGCTGCGTGACATTTCCAAGTGAAGACTGGGAGATAGCAGACTCAACTTTGCAATTTTGGTACTTAACTTTATTTATCTGTTTAGAGGTTAATTGTTGTTTGTCCAAATTCAACTCAGTTTTAAACAACTGGTTGCACTTGAATTATGGAATTACTTGAAGCATGCTTATGACTTTTTATTAAGTTTTTGTTCCACTCTGTTTACGTGTAAAATGATTTGGACTTTGGTAAAGAGATCTAAGATCTTGACACTATTGTATTGACTTGATGAAAATAGATTCTTAATCTGGTCGTTGAATTTTGCGTGCGCATAGGCATAACTGAAAAGCATACTATGACCTAAGGGGAGTAAGAAACTAGAAGACAGTGAGCTGGTCAGCCTGACTGTAGTACTGGTGTACCAGCTAACACAAAGGCTTTCAATTTCATTTGCAAATACTTACAATCATACGCGATCTGTTTCGAATTCTGAGATCAAAGCAAACCTAAGGATGATTGAAGAATCATGGGCGACCATGTTGATTAGCTCTTAGTGAATCAGTGATTCTATGAATCACTCCCTGCTTAGATAAATTTCCATTCATGAACTGTTCCAGGTAAGTGTTGTATCAACCAAGCAAAAGAGTTAATATTTTTATCGTATTAGAGATACGAGATTGATGATTTTCAACTTCTGAGAACTAGAGTATGGGTTGGGGTGGAAGAAGGGAGAAAGGATCCCCGGGTAAGATGGGGGTGGCAAGGATGACAATGTCTGTCAATACCTCGATATATTGGAATTGTTTAGGGTTTAGGGTATGAATAGAGAGGGTAAAACTATTTCTTCGATGATATCCTCAAGATTTAGCTGACATCCCCAATATCTGGCCGATATTGCCAATATTCTACAAATCAGCGACATATATATTGAATGGAAGTGATAGAAGCCTAGATACAAATCCAACTCTAATCTGTGATTAAAAATCCAAACACAATGTGATTAATATTCTGTTTTATTTGGCGTTTTTTCCTAGTTAAATTTAATTTATCATATGCTTATGGGAGAGTGGTCATGATGAATACCTCTACTTCAAGCTCTTCCACATTGTGTTTTCAAAATGGCTACTTTTTACTTGCATTGACTTTCCTGTTATGGCGAAAAATGTTAGCATGTCCGATTGATCATGCTCCTGGTGCTCTCTATCAAATTTAAATGATGATAACTGTGTGGGTTTCATATTCTTAGGTCTGGGTTTGCAAGCTATATTCTTGGCCTTGATGAGGATGGTGCGAAACAGAGGAAGCAAGTGGAAGACATGTTTTTCCCTGTATTTTCAGCATTACTTGATGCGCTTTTGTTGCGTGCTCAGGTTTCTTCTTTGCTTTTCTGCCTTGTTATATGCAAGTTGTGGCATGATAACTTGAAGCTGATTAAATTATGAGTTTCTTTGTCAGTTTGTTGTGTCAAGGTTATATTTTGATGTATTTACCAACCATTTTGTGCCTGATCAAATGCTAGCTTCTAGCACTTCAAAATACCTACTGCCCATGCTAAAGGCTCCTCTTCTATGTCAGTCAAGCTGGTGGAGGCTAGTTGATATATGATGTTATGCTTGCGGTTGCCATTATGGGATGCGATAAGTAGGGGAACTAGGTTGTTAGTGTCTGAAGGTAGATTCGGTTATTTTATTTTTAGTGAGGTATTAGTTAGAGCCTGGACGGGAAGTGTATGCTTTTTAGATTTAAAAAGTTTTAGCAGCAAAGAAAATCGGGGATTGTTCTTGATGCAGGAAGTAGGAAAAGTAGTCAATTAACTCAGGATATGTGGCCCAATAACGACATCATTGACATGTGACAACTGACATTTGGTTGAACAGATCTAGTAAGTTTTATCATAAAGAACGAGAATACACAAACTGGACAATGATCTTAATACAAATTCACAAGTATAATGCAGCGGTTCTTCTAAATAAATTTTTAGAATTAATAGGCAGAGGCTGTTCTTGGTGACATGACAAGAGAGCAGTTGGTTGCTCAGTATTCTGGTCTCTGTCGTTTATATTTTCACTTTCACTCTTCTGGTAAACAGGATAATTCCTAATGATAAATGAGATATACGAATTGAATCTTTGTCTTTGACAGGTAGATGATTCTATGTTTAATGATGAACAAGGAACACCTGAGCTGCCTGACGGTCTTGTCCACTTTAGAATGAATCTTGTTGAACTTTTGGTGGATATTTGTCAGCTTTTAAGATCTGCTACATTTGTCCAGAAGGTGCTTGATTTGTGTTTGAAATAAATGTTTGTCCCTATATCTGAATAGGTACAAACATCTGCAACATTCATGGACTTAAATTGCTGCGGCAATCATTGCAAATCATAGTTCTTGACATCAGATGTTCATTATAGAACAAAAGACTGCTATTTTTATCAGCTAGATGCTTTTTGTGCTTGTATATGTTTCATATTTCTTAGATGTTTTATTGTTATTATGGTATATCACTTTTTGGTCTTTATTCTGATTTGACACAAAATGAATAACTAGATGTAAAAGATGTAAATGGTGAAAATAACTGCATTTTAGAAAGCAGCATCAGACTATTGTTGTTTGTTACAATTTTTGGTCACAAATCTAGGAAAATTCTGTGTTCATGGACACCTTTAAAGTATAAACTGGATGCTATATCTTCATCTTGAAGGAATCTTTTGTGCAGGGCTTCTTTTTTGTATGACCAAATCATGGTATTATAACTCACATGTTCACAGATCCAATGTTCAAATTTTAAAACTGTGCCACAGAGAACAACCCAATCTCTGTAATCATCTTAGAATTTGCTTATGTATGTTTTAACCAAGCTGTGGGATCCAACCAACTTAAATATGAATCGCAAACCATCAAAACTTAATTGACAGCAGCATAGTAGCATTTAAACTTGCTCATTACTGGAGCTGTTAGAATGCAATGCATGCTGTTTCTGAATTTCTGTGATCCTGTATTAAATGCCATTACCAAGAGTTGCTCTTCTATTTTGTACTCTATTATCATTAAACTTTAAATTTTAACTTAAAACTGTATTATTCACTTGCACATTGGGTCCAAAATAACATTTCAGAGCACTATTTTACCAGTTAATGTTCATTTCAATATGTTTTAGAAGCTACCTTTATCCTACTCAGTTGTCAGTATTGTTATTTGCTCTAATATTACGTGGTCAACATGTTCGTAGAGGTTGCATGCATGTTCAAGCTCATAATACATATTTGCAAATGAATTGTATTTTTTTTCTTTTTGGATAATTCTCTACCATTGAGTAAGTTGTTTTAATTATTTATTTATTTATTCCATTGTAGCTTTTCTTTGTTGGTTGGGCATCTGCAAATGCACCAATACCCTGGAAGGAGGTGGAAACCAAGTTGTTTGCTCTTAATGTGGCAAGTACAACTTATTGTGGGTGTGCGTGTGTGTGTGTTTATGAATGGGTTTTCCTGATTTGTAATCTTTCTGAACTGCTTTTAGTACTGTTGGCAGCCATTCAAAAAGTATTTAGATTTGAACTTACTCTGGCTAGTATTTGTATTTTCAACGTAAAAGTTTCATATTCCAGGTTGCTGAGGTAGTCCTACAGGAGGGCCAAACCTTTGATTTCTCAGTCATCATGCAGTTGGTCACAGTGTTGTCTGCTAGGCCTTTAGATGAGCTGAAGGGCATCATGTGCATTGTATGTTAAAGATTCCCCCACCTTCATCATTTGCAGTGAACATTTGGTTTTCAGTAATTTAGTTTGTTTTCCCTTACTGATTTGTATGTCCTGTGGACTTTTTATTTAATTCAGGTGTATAGATCTCTTGCGGATGTTGTTGGCTCCTATTCGAAGTGGATATCTGCTTTCCAAACAAATGCTAGACCTTTACTGTAAGTCCTTTCTTCTTGTACTCTCTTCGTCCAAGTGTTTTCGGCTTAATTACTGTCTTTTGGTAAACCATTGTGGAGAAGGATATAATATGTGCCTTATTTGTTAAAACATATTTGCATTAACAATTTCCTTTTCTCGGCCGATTTGCTTTTTAGATTATTTCTTGCTGCTGGAATATCAGAACCCCTGTCCTCGAGTTCTTGTGCTTCTGCCTTGCGTAAGGTTTGTGATGATTCTTCTGCATTCATGTGTGAAGCTTCAAATTTGGAGATTCTGATGTGGATAGGAGAGGTGAATTCTTCTGACTATAATCCATTCTTAACATTTATGTTAATCACGTTCATTTTACAAATTTTTGGTTCACATTTTATTTGTGTTCTTGCTTCCTGATTAAAGTGAATGCTTTGCTCATGCATTGCTCATGCATTCTAGTTATGTCAATATATCTATTACTGTTAAAATTACGTATGCAGAATTAGGCATATACAATAAATGATCTTCCATCCAATCAGATGGCTAAGGATTTTCTTTGGTTTCCCAATTTCCAATTGTTTTTATAAAATTTGTCCCTTATTGTTGCAAGTTTTGCTAATTCATGTACAGGTGTCCAGGTTTTTCTCTTATTTGCATACATTCTTTCACAGTCCTTATTGTTGCCTGTAAATAGTGTCCTCGTTTTTGTAGGGTTTGGAGAAGAGACAGTTACCAATGGAAGATGAGGAAGAAGTTGTTAGTGCTGTTAGTCTTATCCTTGGTTCTATTACTAACAAAGAATTAAAGAGTAACTTATTGGCTAGGTTGCTTTCTTCTAGCTTTGAAGCTATTGGGAAACTTGTAAGTATTTTTTTTTCTATTTTTTGGGGTCTCCTATGTTATATCGCTTGCCTGTCATTTTGGTGTGATCATTTGGTTATTTTTTATGCAACTAACAGTTAGTTTTTTCTGGTTTATAAAACATAACGTATTGAAAATAAGGTGGTCTCTCGTTATTTCGTTTACAGGCTAGTGGAGCAGAATGCTACCAACCAATAATTTGACCAATTGTAATTCTTTTATATATTGCTACCTTCTATATGTTATATCACTTGCCTGTCATTCTGGTGTAATTCTTTTAACATGGAACCTAGATAATTTTTTAATTCCTTGTGTGTAAACGTAGGGAAGTCATGAATTGGATTAATTCTAATACCCTTATGTTGGTAAACACAGGGGAAGCAGAAATTGGAATAATTCCTATACCCATTCCTGATTAAGTAAACATGGTCTCAAGTAGGTTTCCAACAGTCATACATTTTGAAGGTCTAGGGTTTAGGTTTCCAGCAGTCGTACAAAGCCAGACCTAAAATTTTGTGGCCGTGCAAAATGTAGATGTTCAACCAAATTTTTTCCTAAATGAATTAATTCTAGATCTTTCAGTCAGAGTGTGGCGCTATGGTTCCTTTTCCTTCTTTTAATTTGTTAGATTGAAATCATATGGTTGCAAGAGGACTAGTGCCATGGTTCAGGATGTCCATTTAAAATTATATACTGAAATAATGAGCTACTACTACTGATATAAACATCCCTCAGTTTGATATGCAGTAGTGGCTTGATGTTCTTTCAGGTTGATGAGGACAATAACCATTGTCTTAGACAGAATCCTGCTACATACACACAAATTTTGAACTCTTGTGCAAGAGGACTTTACAGGTATGCTACAAGATTACTTGTTTACTCTTGTATGTGTATACATGTTATTTAGAGCCTGTGCAAGGTTGTTTCTGTTATGAAGGGAATATTGTGGGTGTTCCTTGTCATCGAAATTTACCGGTACTCTGGCTTATTCATCAGATCATAGAATTGTACAACACACAAGATAATTGAAAGTTTGGTGAAGGTTTTGCATTTTTTCTAAGTAAAAAATAAACCATCACATGCAGACAGGTGTTGGGGGATCCATTCTTTTTTCTTTATGTTTTCGTGCTGGTTGCTGGATGTTTTGTTCTTCTCAGATTATTTGGACCTTATGTGCTCAGGATTTCTTAGTTTCTATTCCAATTCTATGTACTGGGTTCTACTTCAGCTTTAGCTCTGTTTGATTTCAGGAAGGAAACTGTATTTAGTCATTGAATTTCATTGGTTCTTGAGCTCATTCCTATGATCATAAAATTGTACAATAAGTATGGAGGCAAAGGTTCTGCATTTCCCAAATAAAAAAATATCCCGGCACATGCAAACTGATCTTTTCCTTTATTTTTCAATTTTCATGTTGAACACTGGGTGTTTTGTTCTTGGATTATATTGATCTTATGCACTCGAGAATTCATTGTTTTCTTTCCAGATTTATGTATTATGTTGTTCTACCCTAGCTTTTGAAACTCTAGTTTTTAATTTCAGGATGGGAACCGTATTCAGTCATCTTGCAACATCCATGCAGAGTGGACCTTTTGCAGATGATTGTATGCTTGCACTGTTGCAAGTTTTTTGGCCCATGCTTGAAAAACTTTTCTGGTCTGAGCACATGGAGAACGGTAATTTATCCACAGCAGCTTGCCGAGCTCTTACACAAGCAATTCAGTCATCAGGTATTGGTGTCTTATATCTCTCTGTGATGTGTCTGTGCAAGTTTATTTATTTGTTTGTGCACAAAATAACTGGATTTTCTTATTGTGCAGGCCAACACTTCTTAAGATTACTGCCTAAAGTACTAGATTGCTTATCAACAAATTATGTGTCATTCCAAAGTCATGAATGCTACATAAGAACTGGTAGGATATTTGATATTATACTTCAGGCAAAATTTTGTGTTTTAGAATTTTGCTATTAACTTTTTTAATGAACCATTATTTATGCGCGAAGTGGATTACATTTCTGAAATTGGGAGTGAGGGAGGGAGGGAGAGAGACAGACAAATGGGCAGGCAGGCAGGCAGGCAGACAGATAGTAAAAAGAACTTTCTGGGAAGAAAAAAAAAAGGATAGAGGAATGATTCGTTGTTATCATTTTTGAGAGTTAGTAGGAACAGGAGTTGCAACTTAGGGGAGCGGTTCTAACATTTGGTTGGTTATGCTTTTCCTTCTTTATCTTTCTTTTGTTGTTGCTTTTGGGTGCCATGTAGCACTTATTTCCTCTCTCTTCATATTAGTAGAAATAAGTGCAGAAATTTTCTGATATTTTATTTATCTCCAATGGGAGGTATTTATAGCTATACAAGGGTAGAGATGCAGCTGTACTAACACTAACACAGCTGTAAAGATAGCAGCTGTACTAGCACTAACATAGCTGTACAAACAGCTATACTAACACTCACAAACACAGCTACAAACACAGCTGTACTAACACTACACATTCTAACACTCCCCCTCAAGTTGGTGCATGGATATCGCACATGCCCAACTTGTCTAGTGAAGAGTAGAGTTCTCTGCTAGAAACAGCATGAGTCATCATATCTGCAAGTTGGTCTTCACTCTTTATATACGGCACTCGAATGACATTTTTTGCCAATTTTTCGCTGATAAAGTGTCTGTCAATATCAATATGCTTTGTTCTCTCATGATGTACTGGATTATTTGCTATCTCAATGGCAGCTGTATTGTCACAATACAGAACCATAGCCTTCTTAGGTTCAAACCCGAGTTCCCTCATTAGAATCTTTAACCAAAGAAGCTCAGTTATGCCATGACAGAGTGCTCTATACTCTGCTTCAGCGCTAGATCTTGAGACAACCCCCTGTTTCTTACTCCTCCAAGTTACAAGATTACCACCAACAAAAGATACATAACCTGAAGTTGATTTTCTATCAAGTTTTGAGCCTGCAAAGTCAGAGTCAGTGTAACGTTCACATCTAAATGCCCATGTTTTGAAAACAGTGTACCCGCCTGAAGTATACATTAAGACTCAGAATTGAATCATTGCACCTTGGTGTGCTTCACTTGGTAGTATGCATGGAGAGAAGGATCTGGAGGAGGTGGCAGATGGAACAGTTCCACCATGTCTCTTTTTTAGTGGTCTTCTGGATTGACAATCCTGGTTAACCTCCATTGGAGTAGTAATAGGTTCACATGCCAATTTTCCCCCTCTCATCAGTAAATCGGGAGATATTGAACTTGATCCAAGTAGATGCCTTTCTTGGAACGTCTCCCTTCAATTCCTTGAGTAGGGAGAACATAACATGGTCCAGATTTTTCAGTTTCAAACTCTTTGGCCAAGTAACTTTCTCATTCTTCTGTACTTCTAACCACCATGTCATCCACATAAACAAGTAGCAAAGTAATCTTGCTGCCAACACGCTTAAGAAATAAGATTCTGTGTTCAGCAGAATTAAAGCCAATAGTTTCTCATGGAATGACACATACGTCTTACCAGAAGGAGGCATGATAAAGCACTTACTAATCCTTTCCTCCTTGTGATGGAGGATATCCTGGAGGAGGGACACATTTAAGACCTCTACTTGTAGATCTCCATGTAGAAAGGCTCCTGTGAATAGAGTGAACATGGACATAGCAAAGACAACCAAAGATTTTAGGGGGCAAATTAAGCAAGGAAGGGATTGAGTTTGCCCAATTGAGACAATACTCGATTTATGGGTGTTTGATAATCAGAACACCCACTAGCACCACAATTTTCTTGTCTCTTGGTAACTAACATCTCCATGTAGAGTTTTTTGAAGAGCCTTCATTTCTTCTACATACAGACAGTCATGAAGATGAGGTGGAATGAACATCCACATGTTTTCCTCTTTCAACAGGCATTCTATTAATGAGGAAGACAGCAGTCATGACAGCATCAGCCCAGAACTGTTTGGGAACTTGCATAGTAAAGCATAAGGACCTGGCCACGTCGAGGAAATGGCGGTTCTTACGCTCTGCTATACCGTTCTGTTGGGGTGTGTGCCCCGGAGGTTCTGGTGGATAATGTCATGCTGCTGGAAGAATTCAGTAAGAGAATGATTTACAAACTCACGTCATTATCGGAATGAAAAACCTGAATTTGGACATGAAACTGAGTATTGATTAGTGATGGAACTAGGAATAACAATACTAACTTCACTTTTGGATTTCATCAGATAAACCCAACACACTCTAGTGCAATCATCAATAAAAGATATAAAATGAGACCCGAAGAAGTAGGAATAAAAATGGACCCCACACACAGGATTTTTTGATAAATGCAATGTTCACAGCGTAAACTAGAAGCTGAAATGTTAGTAAATAACTTAGGAAATAAGCGTTCTAGATAGATAAACCCCCTCGATCTAAAACTTGTCTCTTTGCTTGAAACCCACAGCCAGATTGATTTGAGACTGCCTAGCGTTTCCAAGTAGAAGACCTCCTCTCTCCTTACCAATACCATCGTCTTCTCGTGGCGAAAAATACAGTGAGTAGAGAAAAAATACAGAACAGTTTAACATGTTGGTAATTTGACTGATGGAAAGAAGATTATTAGAGAGGTTAGGAAGTGTAACAAGAAGAAAGAAAGTGGGGGAAGGGGGGGGGCCCCCCCGAGGAAGCGAAGGAAGAGGGGGACGTGTAACAATGTAAACTGGGATGACTCACTGGTCATATGTCAGTTGCCCTGAATCAATTATCCATGGTAATTAGACATGATAGAGAGAAATTGAATTTATTGTAAGAAGAAAAAAATACTGAATTGTTGCTGGGGTAGAAGTCTGCTACAGTAATCTCGGCCTGCTACAGTGCTTTGATCTGCTGGTGGAGGCTTTTACCGTCTGGTAGAAATGTTTTTATTTATAATGTGAGGTATTTATAGCTATACAAGGGTAGAGATGCAGCTGACTAACAAACAAGCGTAAAGAACACGACACACAAACAACACAAATATACTAACACTCACAAACACAGCTACAAACACAGCTGTACTAACACTACACATTCTAACAATATTCAATACCATTTCAGCATCTGTTGTCATTGAAGAATTTGGTAACAAAGAGGAGTATGGACCCTTGTTTGTCACCACTTTGGAGAGATTTACACATGCAGCATCGGTAATGGCTCTTAATTCTTCATATATATGTGACCAAGAGCCTGATCTAGTGGAGGCGTACACAAATTTTGCATCCACATATGTTCGCGGAACTCGTAAGGTTTTGTACACTTTCCATTTTGTGATTTTTTCCTCTGTTTTGTAATTAAGTGGTCAAACGAGAGTTTAATATCTTATGAAGTAAATCAATATGACATCGTCTGACATCTCAGGAAGTAGTGGCTGCATCTGGTACCCTTCTTGAAATTTCCTTTCAAAAGGCAGCTATATGCTGCACAGCTATGCATCGTGGCGCAGCACTCGCGTCCATGTCATACTTATCTTGTAAGCTGATATTGTCTTTCACCTCTACTTACCATAACCAGAAATAATTGTTTTCATTCTGTTGTAGTGCTCTATTGGTTTGTGATTTAGGATCAAATATGCAGTTAAGGCTTGGTGCAGAGTTTTCTTTGAAAGTATTAACCTAGGAAGAAAGAAGAGGCCTATGAGTAGGGGAGAGGTTTTCCTTTTCTTGATTGCTGGAGAAGGGGCATTAAATCATGTTCTTATGATGTGACCCTCATTTAATGGAATGACACAAGATTTCCTCGTTCCCTCTTCCAATCTCTCTCCAATGTGGGGGATTGGTTTTTCAAGGACCCTAGAGTTTGTCTCTTCATTTTTTGTTTCCCATCACTCCTACCAAATGAAAAAAATTAATGTTCCGTTCCTATTCTGCCTTCCCTTTTTTTCTCCCTCCACTTTTCTCCTCTACCAAACATAGTGTTAATTTACTCTTAACTCCATTAACAGCAATAAGCAAAATTTACAAGTTGCTGCAATGCTGCTTCATGTGTGTTTTGTATTCCAGTCGTACTTCTATGGGCATGGCTTCATGATTTTTGTATGAATGGTGGAAACTCTTAAATTTATACATGCTTACCTTCAGCTTTTTTTTTATTTTTTTATGGGTAATAAACTGATGTAGGATATGGGTGAATTGAGTATTTAGGTAGTTTAGCGGAAGCGAAAACAATGGAAAAACAGAAAATAGAATAAAAGGGATAGGTCTGGAATCACTCCAGGGGTTTGGCTTCACACCAAGTAGTCTCCCATCTCTGGAAAATAAACTTTTCTTTATATCTCAACAACTCCATAATGAATTACATGAGAGGGGTATTTATAGCAAACTAAAACCTAGAGACAATAGGATAAAAAAATCCCTTGCTAAAACAGGAATTCTAACCTAAATAAAATAGGAAACTTATAAATCCTACTAAAATCTGGAAAACTTAGAGAACAAGTTAGAAACTAATTGCAGGAATAAAAAAATTGCCAGATTTAAAGACCAAATTAAATGACTTCCTCTTCCATCCCTTTCTTTTGTAAACCCTAATGGGTTTGACAAAGATGTCCTCATCATAAACTGTCTTCTATGTTTATAAATGCATCAAATTTCTACTCTTTCATGGCTTTTACTCCACCATCATTGTGATTTGGGTTGGATATGAAGTCAGTCTTTTGTGGTCATCAGCTGAGGTCAAGTGTATATATCATATTGTTTAAGTCAGTTCCATTTCCATTTAACCTTGTCTTGACAACAAGAATAGTAGTTGTGGAAGATGAACTACTGTAATTATAGTAAATTTTATTTACATGTCTGAGCTTGTGCCTGCACTTGTCTCTTCACAAGAATAATGCTGTTTCTTGAGCTTGATCTCACCTGTGTCTGAGTGACAGAAGTGAGGCTTTTTGACTATCTTGTATGGACCTACTAGGTTTCTTGGAGGTGGGCCTGGCCTCTTTGTTGGATTCTATGACTGGTACCCCTGAAGGATCATTCAGTGCAATGGCCATTCAAGTCATATCCCATAGTGGCGAGGGACTTGTATCAAATCTGATTTATGCTTTGCTTGGTGTTTCAGCAATGTCACGGGTAAATTTACAATATCCTCATATTTCAGTTTTTAACCTATGTAAGTAATAGTATGCAAGTAAAAATAATGTATGTGTATCTATCCTTTATATCATCCTTGCACTGGTAAAAAGCACAGGAAAGTTCCTTTTCAGAAAGAAAAAAAAAAACACAGGAAAGTGATGGAGAAACTACCTATGATGAATATAAGTTTCACTCTTTCGTTGTCTTTGAGCACAAGATTTCATATTAAGAATGGGCATCCAGTTTTTTGTTTCATGAATGCAACTTCATTCAGAGCATTTGATTTCTAAGAAGAATCGCACTTTATCCTAATAACGTGGTGACAAAAAGGTTACTGTCACATCTAGAACATAGGTAGTTAAATTTGGTTAACCTTGACTGGTACATGGCCTACATAACTTTGCAGCTTAGTAATTATTTGCCATTGCTTCTTGCAGGTTCACAAATGTGCAACTATCTTGCAACAATTGGCAGCAATATGCAGTTTAAGCGAGAGAACAACCTGGAAGGCTATTCTTTGTTGGGAATCTTTACATGGATGGTTACATTCAGCGGTTTCTCTCTCTCTCTCTCTCTCTCTCTCTCTCTCTCTCTCTCTCCAAGAATTAACCGTGACTAATAGTGGGAAAGGGTAGGGGGTGAGAAAAATGCCATTGAAATATCCCTGATTAAATTGTCGCTTGGCTTGCTCATGATAATATTCATTAAAAGGTTAAGAGAAGTTATAATTTGTCCTTATTAAACACAAATTTCAAGATTGAAGGGACAAAATAATACAAAATTCACTACCAAAATGAGAATTCGACCAAAAAAAGACCAAATTTGAAACAGGGGTCAAAATTCAGTGGGCATTAGTGAATTAATTCCCAAAATTTTGTCTGTCTGCGTAGAATAATTCTCTCTGTCTTTCTTTCTCCACTTAGAATGTATTCCTCCCAATGCGAAACGTAAGCACCAAATAAATAAATATAAAAAAAATTGGTGACCAGAGTTCCTTCTATGTGATGTTAGACTTTGTATTTTTCTTCAGATGCCAGACTCTTTAAATATTTCAGTTACAGCAGGTTCAGGCTCTTCCTGCCGAATACCTAAAGCAAGGGGAAGTTGAAACTTTAGTGCCGGTTTGGTCTAAGGCCCTAGCTGGTGCAGCTTCAGATTATATCGAGAGCAGGAGCTGTGATGGAGGACTTAATAGTTATGGTCACATGCAAGGGAAAGGTGGGCGAGTTCTGAAGCGTTTGGTTCGTGAATTTGCTGATAGCCACCGCAATGTTCCAAATTTGACTTGATTACTGCACAAATTTAGTTATGCCATGTTCATCTGATTGAGCCTGCAACGTTAAGAGCTACTGGGGCCTTATGAACCGTTGATGATGGTTGGCACCACCTGTTGCAGTTGTAAAGCGATCGCATCTTTTCAGGATTGCCAAATTTGGGCCTGTTATTTGAGCTATGTTCCCATACATATATTACTCAATCTAATATACTGTACAGTATCTTGCCCAATTTTGACAGGAACAAAGCAATATAGGATGATTATTCTAAAATTTTTGCAGGGATATATAAGATAACTCAAAATAGGAGCAGCTTGAGATGGGGATACGAGCTTTGTGAAAAAAGGTGATCATGAAATGATGCCTACTTGCCGCAAGGCATGTTGTATGGTTTACAGAAATTCATGCTTATTACAAGTAGCACTCCCTTTTCAGATGTTCGGTAAAAGCTGAGGCTTGGATTTTTATTTTTTATTTTTTGGTTACATGGCTTGGATATTTAAGAGATTTTTTTTTTTGGTAGACCTTACAAAACTGTGAGTTTACACTCAAAAATTTGCTGCTTTTTTAATTTCATTTGATCCACAATTAAACTGTTTCACGTGCATCACTTGGGAATTCGTGGAAAAATATGTACAATTCGGGAGTCATAAACTTTATATTCCATTTAAATTTGTTATTTCAAGAATTCCAGGACATTTATGTGAGATTTTTTAAGTTAAAAGTCCACCCATTACCAAGGTATCGCTGCTACCATCACCTCATCGTAACTGTTGCTGTTGGCATTGCAACATAGGTTATCTTAACAACTGTGGTTACTACCTCACTCCAACATTAGTTCTCCAATGCTTGTAGCATTTGAAAACTAATGTAGTAAAAAGGAAATAAACGTTTATTCCTCCTCTTTCATCATATGTATCACTTCGTGGAGTTTCCTTTCCGTTTTGGTTCCTCTGATATTGTTTATCGTCATGGTTCGTTATTGTTAATATGCCTCTGCTTTATTTTTGAAACTCGAAACTGAAACTTACACTATCAAATATAATTTAGGAGTTTTAGATTTTGAGAATGAGAAATTATGTTGTAATTCCTAATTTTAATTCATATTGTGTTTTTCATTTGGGTTTAGGCTAAAGTAATACTTTGATGTCTGAATCTTGGTTGCTCATCACCGGATATAGTGTTCAGTAGTATAATGCCAAACAAAACAGAAGCGTTCGACAAAGAACTACCGAACGTGTTTACAAGTGTTAAGTGATACGTGAATCATGTTTTACAAAAATCTGAAAGTTTCAACTACAACTCGAAAAGATAGAGATGGGCATGGTCATGTATATATTTTTGAGTTTCGAAGGCTATGATTTCATAATTCATTTGTGAACAACATACTTTGTGCCTCCTGCCTGCATGACAATGTAAGCGTAGAGGGGATGTAGTGTGTCGGGAGTGGGTGTAGAGAGTTGCTTTTATGAGGGTATCGAAAAGAAAAATATTAGGCATACCACATTCATATGTCACATTATATATCATTTTTTTAATACTAATAGAGATGAGCGGTGAGCCCTATTTTTGGTGGCCTACACCTTTATGGTAATTCCAAATCGAAAACTCACATTATGTATCATTTTTTGATACTAATAGAGATGAGAGGTGAGCCTTGTATGAGTGGCCTACACCTTATGGTAATTCCAAATCGAAAACTCGTCTTTCATTTTCGCGGGTAGCTTATGAACAAAAGCACTTTTCGACGGACTCTAGAATTCGCAGTTCTAAACGGGCCTAATTCGCAACAATAAGCCACTTGGACATCTATAATACAGAAGCACCCTTTTGAAATTGAGGTACTTGCAAACTTCATTCAAACGCGTCGGACATTAACATGGACATTCCCTTTCCGGAAGAGCTCGAATTGCTTGAAGCTAACTATCACCTCCCCGAAGACAGCCTACTGCTTGAAGCAGCGGAACCCTACCCAGAAGAATTCGAAAAAGAACAACCTACCCGTTCTAAATGGCCACCGTCTACAGACCACCCGTCATCTTCCGGAACCCAAAGCAACGCCCACAACCGTTTGCGATCATCGGGCATGGACATGGACGTGGACATTCCCTTTCCCGAAGAGCTCGAATTGCTTGAAGCCAACTATCACCTCCACGAAGACTTGCTAAACCTTGAACCAGCGGAACCCTACCAAGAAGAATACGAAAAAGAACAATCACCATCCAGAGACCACCCGTCGTCATCCGAAACCCAAATCAACGGTCATAAGCGTTCTCGATCATTGGACGGTCCTTATGGGTCGATTTCCGAAAACGATGGACTGTCGGATGAGAAACGGAGCAAGATCGATGATTTGGACCGGTCCAAGAATGACGAGGATTGGCTTCAGTACTCGCCTCCACACCAGAGCGATCCTACGGTCGATGAACAAGTTGTTGATGCTGTGGAGGAGAAGGTTGTGTCAAGGTATGCGTCGGAGATCCATGGTGATTTCATTCCGGTGACAGCGCCGGGTGCTGGCGATAGGGTTTACGCAAAGATATGCAGGATAGAGAGGGTGGAGCATCCCAAGATATTGCGTGCAACAGGAAAATTTGGAGGTAGAACCAGTTTGTTTTCTTGAATACTTGGGATGCTATTCTCTAGCTGTATGTTTGCTCTCTGAGAAAGCATGGGGAAAGAAAATAAACTTTAGGGTTTAAGGCCTAAACCCTAAACTTTCCTTTGCAGCAAATGGTCTATTTAAGTTGTAGTACACATTAGCTTGATTTGGACAGTGTTACTTTTTGTAGGTCTTATTTCAGAACCTATTAAGGATCTATTGCAAAGAGTGGAGCAAGAGGCGTTTATGAAGGTATGGTACGCATTATGTTGAACATGACTTAGTGTCAAAGCTAGAGGTGGCTTAGAGTTATCTAAGTCATGGCACTTCAATCCATGTCGTATTAAAAATTCAGGTTAGATAGCTTCAATATTGTAAAGGGCACATAAATCTTATCATCTAGACATGTATAATAGTAAGTACGGAATTGACCATCTCCATTGTTGTCTTAAATTACCAAATTGAGACCAAATCAGGATTTCTTAAAATTTCTCTTATCTGCCCATGAGCCAATAGATACTCTCTCAAAACATTTGGCGAATCTATCTGACTTACAGTGAAAGCTGTATTGATATGCTACACATAATTAGAGTTGTTGAATTCCAACTAGTACTAGCAAGGATATTTGTAATTAAACTAATACCTTATTCTTTTGATGTTGAAGGCCTTGCAAGCTCGTTCTAAAAGTCAGGGTGATGTTATTCATCCTGAAACTCCAGTAGTGCATGAACAACTTTGGGTGGATAAATATGCTCCAAATTCATTTACTGAGCTTCTCAGTGATGAACTGACAAATCGTGAGGTATCTATCTTTGTTTTAATGTTTTCTCATAACTTCCTATGGGAGTTGATGCTCCAAAAGGCACATATGTTTTTGTAGTTTTACTTCCCCAAAAGGACTTCTGTCAGCATCACTAACCTCTATATTTTTCCCATTACAGGTCCTCCTATGGTTAAAACAATGGGATCCTTGTGTTTTTGGATCTGAAATTAGGAGCACATCTGATGATGTTTTGTCTGCATTGAGACGACATTCTTCTATCACTCAACATAAAAAACTTTCTGATTCAAAGGTTCCAAGGAATAACAGAGGATCCAGATGGGATAATGAAAAATCTAAGCATTTTAATGATATGAATAATGAAAATACTAATTCAAAAAGCATAAAAGAGTTGTGGAACAGGTCAAGGTCTAGTGGTCCCCCAGAAGAAAAGGTAGAATATGAATTTTTTCAGCTTAGTGATTTTTTTTCATTGTTATTTGCATTTTGTGCCTTACAACATAGAACTACCTTGCTATAGGTAGTTGTGATATCATTTCATGCTTGTATATGGTATATTAGATGCAGTTAAGTTATATTGGGCTCGTAACTTACATATTTCATGATCATTGCAGATCCTTTTACTTTGTGGCCCCCCAGGGCTTGGGAAGACTACACTTGCACATGTAGCTGCAAAGCATTGTGGGTACCGAGTGGTGGAGGTATGCCGTTTACTTCTTACCAGTGCACACCTAATCATGAGTAGTTGTGGCCACATCATTCTTTTTTTCCATCAATCATTCAGTATCATTTGCTGTATGTATACTTAGGAGTTACTTATCAGGCTAAAATATCATTTGGGTCCTTCAAATTTTTTTTGGGTCTTGTGCTGTCTGCTAATCCAATAACGCAATATGAGGAAGAGATGAGCTTGGGCACTTGATCAGAAATAGTAGCGAAGGAATTATAACCAAGGTTAAGTACTCTAGTGCCCCTAAAATTATCCTCAAATCGCACATTGCCCCTTGGAAGTCACGATGACTTACATTGCCCTCTTGACTGACATCATCAAATCTGTCAAATACTTTACTAAAAATGCTAATGTGGAACAAACGGGACCACTGTTTTGTTAAATTTATGCCATGTGTGTACAATAAATATGTTGCAATTATTCTTCACCCCCCTGCCATGACCCTTCTCTAACATACCCTTCCTCGGCCATTCATACCACCCTAACCTCCCCTGCCCAATCCCAAATCCCCAACACCTCTTTACATCTTCTTAATTCTATTATCCCTACCCCCCAAAATAAACCAAAGCTTCAACATTATCTTTACCCTTAGCAATGATGATTGCTTTGTAAGTCTCTTATTTAGGTGTGGGTTTTGAAGTCGGGGTTGAACATCCTGGATCTTCATGGGGTAACGCAAGGTTGGGGATAGAGAAGAGCTCATGAAATTTTATTTTAAATAATTTTATTTTAATGTTCTTAACATATGGCATCCACCTGACATTTATTTCAGTAAAATATGGGTCTTGGTCTCAGGCCATGTTTGCGGTTTTGATGGCCACTTAACAGTGGGAGACAAAGTGAGACACAATAAGTCGTTTAAGGGGGCAATGTGGCTCATTGTGATTTTCAGGGGTAATGTGAGATTTGACCATAGTTTAAGGGGTACTAGAGCAATTAAGCCTTATAACTATTGGTGGCTGTGAAGGATATGGAACGTTATGCCTTTATTAGTAAGGTTGCTTGTGTTAAATAACTTGCTGCTGGATCTTGTTCTTTAATGTAACCAACGGCAATAGACTAAACTAGCAAATATTAGGAAACTTAGACACACAAGAATTATACCTGGTTCGGCAGAACTTTTGCCTACGTCCAGTTGTGATTTCTCTAGGTAGAGAAATCACCGCTCCTTTGATTAATAATAGAGATTACAGAACTTTTGCAAACCCTAGAACTAATCTCAAAACTCTTGGCTGTCTCTGGCTATTTTTCCTCTCTTAAAATAAGCCTTGCCACACCCTATTTATAGATATAGAGTTGGCTTACATGTCCCAAGGCTGATTGAATTCCTATTCCTAAGTGGATTAGGAAATTACACTTATCCAAAACCAAATAGGCTTCTAGAAATCCAAACCTGAATTGAATAAGGAAAACTGAAATTCTTTCCTAATCCCTTTAGGACAAGAATACCTCTAATTTCCCTAAAGCAATCCTAAACCAACTAGGACATATTTGACGAGCCAAAATCCTAACAATCTCCACCTTGGTGAGTCAAACCAAGTCTTGATCGTTGCACCCCAGAGTATCTTTGAACCTCCTTGAAGCAGCTTCTGGAAATCTTCAAGAGTTTTCACCTTGGCAATCTTCTTCTTGCCTCATTGCACCTCAAGTGAGGAGGTGCTCCACTTTAATCAATCAACGAGATTGATCAAGTTCAAGCAATGCTTGAACTTCTTGACCGGCACTATCTTTGTAAGGAAATCTGCGGCATTGTCATCCGTATGAACCTTTTCGATCCAAATCTCCTTAGACTCCACCCAATTTCTGATTCTGTGATATCTTGCTTCAACGTGCTTTGATCTTCCAGAAAATACTTGATTCTTTGCCAAGTAAATGTCACTTTGACTATCACACTTCAGCTTCACACAATCTTGGGTGATTCCCATTTGACTTACCAAGCCATTAAGCCAAATTGCTTCCTTTCCAGCTTCGGCCAATGCAATATACTCGCTTCTGTGGTCGACAAAGCTGTAATTGGTTGGAGTAGTGCCCTCCAACTGATTGGTCCTCCTGCGCATGTAAACACATAACCAGAAGTTGACCTTCTCTTGTCCAAGTCCCCTGCATAATCGGCATCTACATATCCCAACACCCCCACATTTTCTTTTTGCTTCTCAAACATAATCCTTCGTCGCCAAGAACCCTTCAAATAACGCAAAATCCACTTGACTTGCATCCCAATGTTGCTTTCCTGGATTTGCCATGTATCTGGAAACGACACTGATTGCTTGAGCTATGTCGACGTGTGCATCCATTCTCATAGCACCCCAGCATTAGCATAGACCTTCTCCATTACTCCTCTTCCTCCTTAACACTTCCCACTTACTTGAAGTAGCTCCAAGAGTTAAACTACCTTTGCTTCTTGCATTTGAACTTCTCAGAACCTTCTATATACTTGGCTTTATATCCATCCTTCCACCTCCTATCTCTATTTCCATGCCAGGATCTTCTATCCCCTTCCTTCATGTCACTCCTCGCTCAACATCTTCTTCGTCTTATTCTAACTTGTTTCAGCGTTGCTGTCTCCCATTGCAATGCTTGTCTCCATCTTGAACACATGTAGTCACACACATCATATAACATCTTCTATTTTTTTGAGTTCGACCTCTTTACACTGATCAGATAAGGACTTCCTATTTGGTCTTTTTCCATTTCATCCTTCTGTTAGCCATGAATTGTCTCTCATCCCCATGAATTCTTCCTCTCTCATCTCCTGTCTACATTGTGATTTAAGTATGCTTCTCTATTTCTTCCACCCCTTCTTTTTCCTTTCACACCTTGCTTTATCTCACATCTTGTTCTTTCCTTCCTTTTCTATCCCATTCCCTACTTTCCTTGCTTAGACCAACTCCCCTTCTTTACTCCATTTTCTTCATACTTTCCTCTCTCTCACTTTTAGCTTTAGTGTTTCTCCTTTTTTAATAATTCTTCTCTTACCAACTCATTTCTTCTTTTTTTGTTTGTTTTTTCTCTATATATTGTTGGTTATTCCCTTTGATTCTCTTCTTCCCCCTCTTTCCCCTTTTGTTTCTTCTCTTCTTCTTCTTATTCCATCTCTCATTTGCTCCACCTAGTTCTTCTCTCTTCTCTCTCTTCTTTCATCTCTTTCTTCTTCCTACCTCCTTTATTCATGGTTGTCTCTCCGTCTCCTAACCTTTTTCCTTATCCCCTTCCCTTCACTCCTTCTCACCTTTAATCGTAATTTTTTAGCTTACCTTTCTCCTTGGATATTCTAACACTACACACTGTTGAAATCACCTTCTCATACCTCCACTCTTTCATTAATTATCTTTAATTACTTTTTAACCCCCCAATATCAGCAATCTTATGAATCCATCTCCCTCTTTCCTAGTTCTTCTCTCAATCTTTTGTTGGGTTCTTTTACCTTCTTATGATGCTTCCCCAGATCGTACTCTACTTGTTTTCCTCCATTTCTTTAGACTTCTTTCTCCATTTTTCTCTTTCTTCCTTACTTTGCTCTTCCTTCATTCCCACCTTCCTGTCTATGTAACTACTGCTCCACCATTTTTTGGTTTCTGCCCCAACTTTTATAGATTCTCCTTGTTCTACTCACACCCTATACCTTCTTTTGTTCGCTTGTCTTTTATACACGCCTTCCACGGCCTTGCTTTGTAGTTCTTAACCCTCGCTTTTTCCAGCCTATGTGCCATTCGCTTTCTTCTTCTTATTAAATCACCCCCAACTTATGTCCCATTACTTTTGTTTTTGGGTTTATCACCCCCATTACCCATATCCTTTGGTACCCTATCTTCCCTTTCTCTCCATACCCCTCATCTATCAAGGATCAATTCTTTTTAGTCTAGACATCTACTTCCCCAACTCGTTCTCCCATCAAACTTCTTTCCATCCATTCCTTTCCAACATAGAATCTCCCCATTAAACTTCCCATTACTTTTGTATTCGACCATCTCTTCCTCACACATATGATGCATCCGTATCATAATTGTGAAGCCTTGACTATGTCCTAAAGCTCCCCTCACTCTCTGTTCTCCACTAGTAACCTAGCTTCCTTCCATCTTGGCTTTCTTCTCTTCCTCTCATTCCTCTTCCATGATCCTGAACCAATACGAGCAACCTTCCTTCTTTCCTTTCTTCTTATTTTCCTACCTCTTGCTTGTTTTCTCTTCCTTTTCTTTTCCGCCCCCTCCGTGCCTTGGCATAAGGCCTTAGAGCTTTCTTTTCTCTAGTTTCTATGACGAGACTTATTCGTCTTCAGCTTAGGACTCTTTAACATTGAGTTGTTCAAGTGCTTGAAAGACGAGGTAAACTCGATATAGCCATATCTCATCTTTTATTTCTTCACCTTTGAATTATTATCAATTCTGAACCCATACGTATCTTCAATATCACCTCCTTCTTCCAGTCGAAGTCGAATAGTTCATCCTTTAGAAAAAGTTTATTGGAACAGTTTTGCCCATATAAACATTCTCCAACTTTGTCCATGCTTCATGGGCAGTCATCTTTTCGGTGATGTGTGACCGAACTGATCTTGTGAGATGGATCTCGATGGAACTCTTGGCCTTCTTAGAACCTTAGTCCATGCTGTGTCTGTCATGCTTGTCGGCTTCTCACCGTTGAGTGCATCATCCAAATCTTGCCTATCGAGGACGTTCTTCATCATCCTTTGCCAATCCGTGAAGTCATCCTTGCGTCAAAAGGTTTGAACACGGGTCCTAGATCCGTATTCATCTTCCCTTTAGACATCGTAGAACCCTTGAACCTGGCGCTCTGATACCAATTGTTAAATAACTTGCTGCTGGATCTTGTTCTTTAATGTAACCAACGGCAATAGACTAAACTAGCAAATATTAGGAAACTTAGACACACAAGAATTATACCTGGTTCGGAGAACTTTTTCCTACGTCCAATTGTGATTTCTCTAGGTAGAGAATCACCGCTCCTTTGATTAATAATAGAGATTACAGAACTTTGCAAACCCTAGAACTAATCTCAAAACTCTTGGCTGTCTCTGGCTATTTTTCCTCTCTTAAAATAAGCCTTGCCACACCCTATTTATAGATATAGAGTTGGCTTACATGTCCCAAGGCTGATTGAATTCCTATTCCTAAGTGGATTAGGAAATTACACTTATCCAAAACCAAATAGGCTTCTAGAAATCCAAACCTGAATTGAATAAGGAAAACTGAAATTCTTTCCTAATCCCTTTAGGACAAGAATACCTCTAATTTCCCTAAAGCAATCCTAAACCAACTAGGACATATTTGACGAGCCAAAATCCTAACAGCTTGTTTGTCACACAGGCTGAGAGAGTGGGGACTCCCACCTTTTCTTCTAGCTAACATTGGTTGAGCGTTCTTGCGAAGTCGATCAATCTATCAAAGGCCAGTCAATCTAATACCGGATTCAATCAATCTAGAACGGATTAGGGATATCAACCATGAGCATGAATCACATGCTTGAGAAGGACCACTAGCTTATGTTTTTAATTGTTTCAATTAAGTCCCTTTATTTACTCAGTATACAAAAGCCTTAAATGATTTTAATGGTTCAAGGCTTTTGTATAATGGAATATTGTGTTCACTTCTGTGGCACGCTAGTTATGTACTTAAGAGGATTTTCATGCTTTGTAGGTTAATGCTAGTGATGATCGATCATCATCCACAATTGGGGCTAAAATTCTTGATGTCGTTCAGATGGAGTCGGTCATAGTTGATCATAAGGAGTCCGTGAGAATTGACTCAAGGCCAAAGTGTTTGGTTGGTTCTAATTTTCAAGCTCAACCTTTTTATTGTGGGGGCACATGACTTAAATCAATTGCATTTCCTCTAGGTGATTGACGAAATAGATGGAGCTCTCGGTGATGGAAAAGGTGTCGTGGAGTTTATTCTAAAAATGGTAATGGTTACAGGTTTAAATTTTTAAACTGCTGTGTTTGAGGTATCTGGGGAATTCATTAATTTGTTTTGGTGGCTTAGTGGGTACACTTATCGATGCTTCTATTGTTCTACATTCATTTTTTTTTTTATCATCTTCAAAGTTGAGAAATTAAAGAATTAAATTTCTATGGCTTAATGACCATTACTAAATAATAAGCATGAAAAGAACATGTAATTACCCCTACAGATCTGGAAAAAATGTCAAATCCTTTAATGAAATGCTTTATGAATTGCCTTAGTAAGGTTTTTTCCTCTCTGTTTCATTTCTATGATCCATGGTGCCAGGATTAGGGTAGCAGCATGGTAATCCATTTTTTTGTTTCAGGTTCTTTAGCACAATTAATTATTTGTCTGCGTATGCCATAACATTAGGATCCTTCCAGAATTGTTTGAATTGGAAACTCAATCTTTAGGATAGAAAACCCTAGCATGGTTATGACTTTACGTGCACATTTTATTTACCTTATGTATATTTAAGCAAGACCATTGAATTTCACTAATTTCATGGTTACAAGAAGTAGAATTGAGCATTGATAAATTAGGCTAGGCAATATTGGTTGTTTTACTTGTATTGTAGGTTGTAGCCTTGTGGGTGCTAACAAGTTTATTATTCTTTGTAGATGTACTGTCTTGTCTCTTTTGTGGTGTGTTTGGTTGGAAGAGAACAAGTGAAATTCTGAATCTAAGGAGAAGGAGGTGGAGTTAATTTGGGATAGGATTAGACTTTTAGCTTCCTTTGGCCCTTCCTTGCCAAACAATTTAAAGGCATCCCCTTGGTGCAATTCTCTTCATTGGGGTAGACTGCTGTATGGATTGTATCTTGAATGTAAATTAGGTGATTCTGGTTTCTGCATGGTTGAGAGATGTGTGTTCTTGTTCTTAAGTTTCCGTGACCTGTTTTGTAGGCTGAGGGTAGTATCTTCTGTCATTAGTAGTTCACTTTGCTTGTGCCCTTTATGTTTTAGTAATACAGTTACTATGTTTCTACAAAAAAGATTACCTGTATTTGTACGTTTACAATTACTCTCTCGCTTCCTCCCTCCTCACTAGACCATCTAGGGTGGTCGGAGACATTGACAGAGAGACATTTTAAAATAATTTGTAAGGGACTAGCCTCTCGGAAAGCCCTAACGCTCGTACAAATAGGCTTTTCATACCGCACATAGTTGGATTCAATTGCTACAGTTGGAGTGGGATAGTATGAGATAAGCCTGTAGACTGTAATCAGTGGGTGAAATAAGCAATTTCTTTGACTATTTTATTTTTACTATCTTACCATTATGTAGTAAATGGTATTCTGTCTAAAGAATTAATTAATTAAGGCCATTTAAGGGATTTATGATAATTTAACCATGAGAGGCCTTTTGCTATATATATTATGTAAATTTCTTAACATAAAAAATTTTCTGGGTAGTGTATGTAGTAAGTGTGTACAATGAGCTACTAAATAAATAATTAGTTGCTGAACTGAAATTGGTATTTTAAGAATCAATTTCAGCTCACTAGTTTGTATCGTATAATTGATTTTCTTATATTTACATGCAGGTTTCTGCTGATAGGAAGTTTGATATGGAGAAGGATAATGTCAATAAAGAACTAAAATTGGGAAGGTTTTCTTCAAAAAGGGGGCGGAAAACTGCATCTTTGTCGAGGCCTGTGAGTTTCAATGGACTAATCGTTTTTTTTTGTCTTTTGCGTTTTGATACTGTAATAAATTCTTTTGTTCTCATGTAGGTTATTTGCATATGTAATGACCTTTATGCACCTGCTTTGAGACCATTGCGCCGAGTAGCAAAGTAAGTCATTCTTAGCATGGGTTAACAAATTATAGAAACCCAATTACAGAATTTGTCAGTAGATCTGTTGTCAAAGCATATGCTTACTTTTGCTTCCAACCTTTACGAAAATAACTATATTTGTGATGTCTTTGAGTTCTAGTTGATCCCGATCACAACCAATCATAGTTGTATAGTAGTAACGTATGTTTGTTTTACTATTAGTAGCTTGAATTTCTAATTTTGAATTGCTTGGCAAATTTGGGTTGAATGAAAACCTTGCTAAAATTTGTGATGGACAATTTGGCCTATTGCATGTCAATAGACAGTATGACAGTGATTAATCGAAGAAGTAACCTTGGAATTATTTTTCTTCCAAGTAGCCACTGAGCTTTCAAAGTTCTCCTGACTACTAGATTGAATTATTATTTGAGATATTACCTGAGAATTTTGTTTTATTACTCTGGCTAACATTTATGATAGTGCTGGTATGTGGGGAAGGTCAGAAAGACAATGGATAAAAGAGGGGTAATAAATTAACCAGGTTTTAGTTGGATTGAGATCAAGATAAAGGTACAGAGAACTATAAGAGAAGCCTTACAAGAACAAACCTTACTGTTGATTTGAAACCAAGTGAAGAATACCATGCAAAAGAAATAAGAGAAGTTTAGCTCTGATCTATTACCATGATAATAAACCTGCAAAGAGGAAGAGGTACACGAGAGAATTTGATAGTCTTACGGTAATGTCAAAAGTGAATACACGTATAATAACAAAGAATATATACAGCCCTAATCAAGTAAAAGGACTTAAAATATCCTTATGCTATCTACATTATTTTTTTTAAGTGTAAAAGGGCCTAAATGGCGTAATGTACATAGCTCTAACACAAACCTCGTCTTAGTGTGTTAAATAACCGGCACGCTAGATCTTGTTCTTTAATGTAACCAACGGCAATAGACTAAACTAGCAAATATTAGAAAACTTAGAAACACAGAAGAATTATATTGGTTCGGCATAACTTTTGCCTACGTCCTCCTTTGATTAATAATAGAGATTACATAACTTTTGCAAACCCTAGAACTAATCTCAAAACTCTCAGCTGTCTCTGGCTGTTTTTCCCTCTCTAAAATAAGCCTTGCCGCATCCTATTTATAGATATAGAGTTGGCTTACATGTCCCAAGGCTGATTGAATTCCTATTCCTAAGTGGATTAGGAAATTACACTTATCCAAAACCAAATAGACTTCTAGAAATCCAAACCTAAATTGAATAAGGAAAACTGAAATTCTTTCCTAATCCCTCTAGGACAAGAATCGGTATACCTCTAATTTTCCTAAAACAATCCTAAACCAACTAGGACATATTTGACGGGCCAAAATCCTAACAATCTCCACCTTGGTGAGTCAAACCAAGTCTTCATCGTTGCACTCCAGAGTATCTTTGAACCTCCTTGAAGTAGCTCTGGAATCTTCTTGAGTTTTCACCTTGGCAATCTTCTTCTTGCCTCATTGCACCTCAAGTAAGGAGGTGCTCCATTTTAATCAATCAACGAGATTGATCAAGGTCAACCAATGCTTGAACTTCTTGACCGGCACTATCTTTGTAAGGAAATCTGCGGCATTGTCATCCGTATGAAAATTTTCAATCCAAATCTCTTTAGACTCCACCCAATTTCTGATTCTATGATATCTTGCTTCAATGTGCTTTGATCTTCCAGAAAAAACTTGATTCTTTGCCAAGTGAATGGCACTTTGCCTATTGTTAGAATGTGTAGTGTTAGTACAACTGTGTTAGTGAGTGTTAGTATAGCTGTTTGTACAGCTATGTTAGTGCTAGTACAGCTGCTATCTTTACAGCTGTGTTAGTGTTAGTACAGCTGCATCTCTACCCTTGTATAGTTATAAATACCTCTCATTAGAGATAAATAAATAAGAGAATGATTTACAAACTCACGTCCATTATCGGAATGAAAAACCTGAATTTGGACATGAAACTGAGTATTGATTAGTTGATGGAACTTAGGAATAACAATACTAACTTCACTTTTGGATTTCATCAGATAAACCCAACACACTCTAGTGCAATCATCAATAAAAGATATAAAATATCGAGCACCCGAAGAAGTAGGAATAGAAAATGGACCCCACACATCAGTATGAATACGAGAAAAAGGACTAACACTTTTATGAAAGCTGGGTGGAAACGAGACACGATTTTTTGCATAAATGCAATGTTCACAGCGTAAACTAGAAGCTGAAATGTTAGTAAATAACTTAGGAAATAAGCGTTCCAGATAGATAAACGAAGGATGTCCTAAACGACGATGCCATAAAAGAATTTTTTTCTCGATCTAAAACATTGTCTTTTGCTGCTTGAAACCCATGGCTAGATTGAATTTGAGACTGCCTAGCGTTTCCAAGTAGTAGAGACCTCCTCTCTCCTTACCAATACCAATCGTCTTCTTCATGAGAAGATCCTGAAAAATACAGTGAGTAGAGAAAAATATTACAGAACAGTTTAACATGTTGGTAATTTGACTGATGGAAAGAAGATTATTAGAGAGGTTAGGAACGTGTAACACAGAAGATAACGGTAAAGTTGAGGAAAGAGAGGGAACCAGCCCTTCAACTGGAGTGATAGACCCGTCCCGCAATCTAACAGAATGACGTGACGGACGTGTAACACATGTAAACTGAGATGACTCACTGGTCATATGATCATTGCCCCTGAATCAATTATCCATGGTAATTTAGACATGATAGCAGCGGAAATTTGAATTTATTGTAAGAAGAAAAAAAATAAATAAATAAATAAAAATATTGAATTGTTGCTGGGGTAGAAAGTCTGCTACAGTAATCCCGGTCTGCTACAAGTGCTTTGATCTGCTCCAGGTAGTCTTGAACAAAACTGAATGTGCAGCAGGCTTTTATGGTTTAGAAATATCAACACCAAGGTCAGGTATACCCTTGGTGAAGATGATAGAGATAGAAGGGGAAAAATAAAAAACCTTTGGTAGAAATGTTTGTGGGAAAGTAAGAGAGCAAATCAGATTGTTAGGCTCTGATACCAAGTAGAAATAAGTGCAGAAATTTTTCTCTTATTTATTTATCTCTAATGGGAGGTATTTATAGCTATACAAGGGTAGAGATGCAGCTGTACTAACACTAACACAGCTGTAAAGATAGCAGCTGTACTAGCACTAACATAGCTATACTAACACTCACTAACACAGCTGTACTAACACTACACATTCTAACACCTATCACACTTCAACTTCACACAATCTTGGGTGATTCCCATTTGACTTACAAAGCCATTAAGCCAAATTGCTTCCTTTCCAGCTTCGGCCAATACAATATACTCTGCCTCTCTGGTCGACAAAGCTGTAATTGGTTGTAGGAGTGCCCTCCAACTGATTGGTCCTCCTGCGCATGTAAACACATAACTAAAAGTTGACCTTCTCTTGTCCAAGTCCCCTGCATAATTGGCATCTACATATCCCAACACCCCTGCATTTTCTTTTTGCTTCTCAAACATAATCCTTTGTTGCCAAGAACCCTTCAAATAACGCAAAATCCACTTGATTGCGTCCCAATGTTGCTTTCCTGGATTTGCCATGTATATGGAAACGACACTGATTGCTTGAGCTATGTTGGGACGTGTGTATACTATTGCATACATAAGGCAATCCATGGCATTAGCATAAGGCACCTTCTCCATTACTTGCTGCTCTTCCTCGGACTTAGGACATTGTTGCCCACTTAACTTGAAGTGAGCTGCCAAAGGAGTAGAAACTACCTTTGCTTCTTGCATGTTGAACTTCTCAAGAACCTTCTGAATATACTTGGTTTGTGATATCCAGATCCTTCCAACGGTCCGATCTCTCTGAATTTCCATGCCAAGGATCTTCTATGCTGAACCTAGATCCTTCATGTTGAACTTCTCGCTCAACATCTTCTTCAAGTCTTGAATTCTGGATTTGTCTTGACAAGCAATTAGCATGACAAGTGATAGTACCACTGCCTTGGAGACTGTTTCAGGCCATAGAGGGACTTCCTTAGCTGACATATTAGGTTCTCTTTCCCATATTCAACAAACCCTTCTGGTTGAGCCATGAAAATTGTCTCCTCTAGATCCCCCTGAAGAAACACTGTCTTCACATCCATCTACTCAATCTCCATATCATGCTGAGTTGCCATTGCTAAAAGCAATCAGATAGAAGTATGCTTGATACGGGTGAAAAGAAATCATCATAATCCACTCCTTCCTTTTGTGAGTACCCTTTAGCCACGAGCCTTGCTTTGAATCTCACGGCGTCTTGTTCATGTAGTCCTTCCTTTTTCCTAAATACCCACTTGCATACAACTAGCTTTCTGTCTTTAGGCTTAGGAACCAACTCCCAAATAGAGTTCTTGTAAAGAGATTCCATTTCTTCTGTCATAGCACTTATCCAACTATCTCGCTCATCACTTACTATATAGCTTCTCGATAAGTAGTTAGATCTCCTTGACTAATGTTGAGAGCAAATTAACTTCGTCTTGGTCAAACCCAAAACCTCAGGTTTCTTCTTGTTCCGATTAGGTTTGTCCAATGCTATGCATCTCTTGGAATGCACGTGGATTGTTGGTTGGGGTTCGAACCCTTTGGGATGTCTGCGGATTAGAGTGCCTTCAAACTGCCCTATTTCTTGCTCCACATGATTCCTAACTAGTGAACGATGTTGATGCTCTTCTTCTTCCTCAAAACCATCAAATTCGGCATCTTGCTCAATTTGCTCCACCTGAGCTTCTTCTTCATCTAAACTGAATTAACAGAATCTTTGTTGCTTCAATTTCAGCATCGTCTTTCTTCTCCCTACTACTCTCGACTTTATTCAGAGGCATGGTTGTCTCATCAAAGACAACATCATTCCTTGACAGCCTTTTTCATGTTGTTGATATCCCAAAGCTTGAAACCTTCACTCCTTTCTCAAAACCTAACAATATGCAATGTGTAGACTTTGGTTTGAGCTTGGACCTTTCATCACTTGGAATATGTGCATAAGCACTACAGCCGAACACCTTGAGCTTGGAATAGTCAACCGGCTTCTCAAACCATACCTCTTCTGCACTCTTAAAACTAGAACTGTAGATGGTGATTTATTAATTAAATAACTTGCATGATTAACAACCTCTGCCCAAAAACTAATAGGCAATCCTGCATGAAATTGCATGCTCCTCTCTCTCTCAATGAGAGTTCGGTTCATTTCTCTCAGGCAGCTCCATTTTGTTGGGGATTCTTCTTTATTGTGAAGTGCCTTATGATGCCTTCCTGCTTACTGCTTGTAGTAATCAATAAACTCATTACTTGTATATTCACCTCCATTGTCACTTATCAAGTACTTAATCTTTCTTCCTGTTTGATTCTCGATTTCTGTTTCCATTTCTGAAACTTTGCAAAAACCTCGAATTTCTGCTTCATGAAATAAACCCAAACCTTCCTAGAAAAATCATCCTTAAAAGTAACAAAACACCTAGCTCCACCATTTGATTTGGTTGGTGCAAGGCCCCAAACATCTGAGCGAATATAGCTGAGTTGCTCCTTGCTTCGGTTATCTACACTGCTACTCGCGAATGATACCTTCCTTTGCTTTCCAATAACACAATATTCACAAAAGTCTATCATGCTTACCGGCTTCTCACCATTGAGTGCATCATCCAAATCTTGAGAACATTCTTCATCATCCTTTGCCAGTCGAGAAGTCATCCTTGCCATCAAAAGGTTTTATCGCGGGTCCTAGATCTGCATTCATCTTCCCTTTAGACATTGTAGAATCCCTTGAACTAGGCTCTTGATACTAATTGTTAAATAACCCGCACGCTAGATCTTGTTCTTTAATGTAACCAACGGCAATAGACTAAACTAGCAAATATTAGAAAACTTAGAAACACACAAGAATTTTATTGGTTCGGAAGAACTTTTGTCTACGTCCAGTTGTGATTTCTCTCGCTCCTCTGATTAATAATAGAGATTACAGAACTTTTGCAAACCCTAAAACTAATCTCAAAACGCTCGGCTGTCTCTGGCTGTTTTTCCCTCTCTAAAATAAGTCTTGCCGCACCCTATTTATAGATATAGAGTTGGCTTACATGTCCCAAGACTGATTGAATTCCCATTCCTAAGTGGATTAGGAAATTACACTTATCCAAAACCAAATAAACTTCTAGAAATCCAAACCTGAATTGAATAAGGAAAACTGAAATTCTTTCCTAATCCCTCTAGGACATATTTGACGAGCCAAAATCCTCACATAGTGTAGATGAATTCATATAAGTTTATGCAATTGAACGTATTGTATACATATATTATGATGTAGGACACGGGTGAATTGAGTATTTAGGTAGTTTAGCGGAAGCGAAAACAATGGAAAACAGAAAATAGAACAAAAGGGATAGGTCTGGAATCACTCCAGGGGTTTGGCTTCACACCAAGTAGTCTCCAATCTCTGGAAAATAAACTTTTCTTTATATCTCAACAACTCAACTCCATAATGAATTATATGAGAGGAGTATTTATAGCAAACTAAAACCTAAATAAAATAGGAAACTTAGAAATCCTACTAAAATCTGGAAAACTTAGAGAACAAGTTAGAAACTAAAAAATAGCCAGATTTAAAGACCAAATTAAATGACTTCCTCTTCCATCTCTTTCTTTTGTAAACCCTAATGGGTTTGACAAAGATGTCCTCATCAATTCTCCCCGGCTGAGAAGAACTCGACTCCGGTGAGTTAGAATTGTAGTAACATTTAGGGAAATTGGAATCAATGTGCAAACATATAGACTCATCTTCTGCCTTCCCTCTGAATCCTGTAGAATCAATGAATTTTAGGAATTCCAACTGATCAGTTACACCTTTCGTACCTTTGTTGAATGTTGATTCGACCAATGGGCAACTTACTAGTGTCATCATAGGTTGAACAATCTCACTAGATTCAATCTCAGAGTCCACATCGCTAGCTGGAAGTTCAAGCGCACAAACTTCTTCCTTAAGCTCACCTTGACCAGCAGCTTCTACTTGACTCTCCATTGTATTGTCTTGAAAATTTTCTCCTTGTATAGCACTTATCAAACCATCAATGAATTGACGTTCTTGAGATTCTTTCGTCTTCGAACAAACATTGATCACGTTAAATTTGTCCACATAAGTGTGCTTGGATGCTTCTAGTTTTGCAAGACGATGACCATGAGTCTGAACCGTTCTTCAGATCTAGTGTTCAAATCGGCCACTTGCTTTGTTAGAGTTTCCAACATTTGAAAAATCCGTTCATAGACCATCGTTGGTGTGTTTGTCTTACCAACCGTAGTTGGAGCCATACACTCAACATACAACGTGCAGAAAAAGAGATTTGAAAATTTCGAACCTAAGGAAAACGAAAACCAGGTTCTGATGCCAAATTTGATGTAGGACACGGGTGAATTGAGTATTTAGGTAGTTTAGTGGAAGTGAAAACAATGGAAAACAGAAAATAGAACAAAAGGGATAGGTCTGGAATCACTCCAGGGGTTTGGCTTCATACAAAGTAGTCTCCAATCTCTGGAAAATAAACTTTCTTTATATCTCAACGACTCAACTCCATAATGAATTACATGAGAGGGGTATTTATAGCAAACTAAAACCTAGAGACAATAGGATAAAAAATCCCTTGCAAAAACAGAAATTCTAACCTAAACAAAATAGGAAACTTAGAAATCCTACTAAAATCTGGAAAACTTCGAGAACAAGTTAGAAACTAATCGCAGGAATAAAAAATAGCCAGATTTAAAGACCAAATTAAATGACTTCCTCGTCTATCTCTTTCTTTTGTAAACCCTAATGGGTTTGACAAAGATGTCCTCATCATATTACAGTGTTTTTACCAGTTCCAAATGTAAGAGATTGGAAATTCATTTAAACATAGTTTTGCATTGGTTAGTACACAAAATGAAGCAGCATATCTTATTAATTTCACATCTTTGTCACCCCATTTACAGTAAATTCTCTTTTTTCTTTCTATCCATTTCAATGATAATGGTAACACATGTTCTTTTTCTTTTCCTTAAATGAAAGTTTGTTTATTATCAAAAACTGACAATGGTAGGAACTACAGATAGTTTTAAATGATGGAACCTGAGTCCATACCATAATATTTAACAGTCATGTGGATTTCTTGAAGGTTTATTGGCTTGATGACACTACTTATTGTTTTATAGGGTTCATGTTTTTGTTCAACCAACAGTGAGTCGAGTGGTAAGCAGGTAACTTTTGCAAAAGATAAATTTTCCCCAAAAAATTGTTTACTGGATCCATTTTCATATTTACATAATTTGATGTGATTTGGCATCTCATTATATTCATGTTTATTGTCTGTTGTGAAGAGCGATATATGGCTGAAACATCTATCAATAATAAGTTCAAGGTGAAGAACCAATATCATCATATCGTGCAATTCTAAAGTTTGTTTTGAAACCCCAGCCAATTAAGTTCTGTAGATCTTCCTTTTCATCAATAACCTCATTTGATAGAGCATATCGTTTGATAGCGGGGTACAAAATTGTAACAATATGACTTATCTGCATATGAATCTTACTCATCAAAGTCATCTTACAACAACCAGAAACCCCACTTCCCACCAAATGCTTTACAAATGGAAAAAGTTTTAGATCCATGGAAAGTGAATAAAATACTTTTCAAAATATCTAACATGTATGGAGCATGTGGTAAGCCTGTGACTTTTTCTAATGACAACATAGTAAACTGTCAAAAGTTAGAACATGAACGTGGTGAGTGAACGACTTTGTGCCTGTGTTTGTAATTTATAATAGTTGATAATGGCATGGTCATACCCAATGTAAAAAGAATAGCAAGATATGGATATCACAACTTATAAGCTCACTCAAAATGTCACCAAAATTTGAGTTCTCAACCATACATATAGTTT
Source organism: Prunus fruticosa (assembly GCA_018703695.1). Classification (NCBI taxonomy): domain Eukaryota; kingdom Viridiplantae; phylum Streptophyta; class Magnoliopsida; order Rosales; family Rosaceae; genus Prunus; species Prunus fruticosa. The sequence continues at coordinate 38,989,906 of CM031919.1, read as the reverse complement.
CCATAAATAATTTTCAGAACCATACTTTGAAACAGGTATATCACAAATCTTGATTTTGTAAATTAACAAAGATTTCATAATTACAGCTGGCATAAATAAAATTTGAGATGATTTACAAAACTTTTTCTTTTTTAATTGCAGCTAGCATGAATTGATTATTCAACTTTAATCAGTATGCAAATCAATTTTTTTATTTTTGAAATGAATTTGGACTTTTTCCCTGGATTCTCTCCTTTATATTATGTTATGAAGATACACAGCTTCAGGGTCCCTTACTATTTTTTTTGCTTTTAATTTTATTTGAATATGCAAATCATATGTGTGTCTGATGCATGTTTGCTCATGTCCGGGTTGTGTCCTCTTTGTACTTCTGACCACTCCATTCACTCCTTTGGGAAGGTGGTCATCTTGTGAGATGAGTGAGGACCTCTATGAATGAGTAACTTGTGCGTGTCTGAATTTATTTCAATATTGATATAATTTGTGATATATCTCTTTCTTGGAAATGAATCTTGATGTTTTCTTTATTCAGGGAAAATTAAGTATCTTAAATAACTTGGGTTTTGATTGCTCTCTGTCTTTATCATGAAATAGTAACTATGTAATGTAACGGAAAAAAATAATAAATATGCATGTACTAGCATACCATACATACATACCATGTCACAGATGCCGATACTCATATCCACGATTGGTACTATAGATATCATGTTAGTTGAAGTGCGTGATCTCTTTCAAAACAATGCCTGTTATTTGCACTTGTTTTTCGTTCTGAATCTGTGGCATCACTTGATTTGATCCCATTTACTGTGTTTAAAAGTTTCATACGTTCCTATGTCACATTATTCCTCAAATTTCGTCAATGTTCTATTACAGGCTGAAATATATATGTACCAAGGAGGAAATGAAAACAAGTTCTATTGCACTTACTGCACTTGCAGGGTATACAGGTGGGTCATACATCCTTTTTTTAACAATTCATCAATTGGGTCATTCATATTGTTAAGACCGGTTCTTTAACAGATGCTCTAGATGTGTTGTTTACAAGTTTGATCCCCATTTTAAGTTCAGATTGAATTATTTTTATGAGTGAAATTTAGTTTATAATAGTTTATACTATTTTCAGAATTCCTGTCATTCTATTCAATCTGTCTTTTCCACTCACTCCAGCCTTTATGTTACAGAATGTGATATACGTTCATGCTTGAACACTCTTCAGTTTCTCAACAAGAAGAAGGAAACACTCAATGCGGTAATCTTTTGTTGGCTTTCTCTAGGATGGTTTTGTTGGCTTGTGTTGCAAGTTGAGAACAGAAGGCATGACATGACTCTGGAAAATACGGTTAATCTTTTGTTGTTTTCAATATTTGTGACTCATTGCGTAAGGTCGACTTTATAGTTGAATAGAGGCTGACCATGTTTTCACCTGAAAAGGAATTTTCATTACTGCAGTCATTTAAGCATTCAAACAGTGGGGTTTGTGTTTCCATTTAGGTCACCTGCTTTAAGTACAAAGTTTCTGTTTGAAATTTGTGAGTATTAGCCATTGTGAAAATATGTATTAAGGTTTTGAGCACTTTATCATCTTTTCTGGAGAAATAAAGTAAACATGACTTTCTGCATGATGCTAGTTCATGTCATAATCACGGATGTTTCCTAGGATTACTTCTAAACTGCCCTAATTACCATCTCATTATAGTTTAGGTGTTTTCCTGGTGAATGGTGGTGGTTAATTTCAGTGGAATTTTTAATGTTAGTTTCTGTTCGAAGAAAAAAGCATTATTTTCTTTAAAATGGAGTGGTTTTATACCAAGTTATTTTTCTCATGTTTTACTTTTTAGTGGGGGATTGATTCTCAAGTGGTTGGTCGAAAGGACATGTCAAGAAGTGTGTTTGATGTCTGGAAAGAGGTAAGGTACAACGGTAAAAATTGGGTGATGTGTTTCTTAATTGCTGTATCCATTATATTCAGTCTTATGTTTGAATGTGCTACTCTCTTTAGATCTTCCAAAAGAGAAAAACGAAGATAGACAGAAGAACCAATAGGAGCTGTGGAATTATGTCAAATGAATTTGACTCCTTGCATTCTCTCATTTCTAACTGGTAGGTAGTAAATTGCAGCAAACATCGTATGTTCAACAGGTGTTTGAAATATTTAATGTCTACCTCACTTGCTCAATAAATTTGCAGCGGTGACTATGATTTGATTGCGGATGGTCTTCATGAAAACTTTTTGCATCTCCCTTATCATGATCCAGTGATGCAAAAGACTGTAAGCCACCTGGTTTGACTATATTGATTATCTGGGATGTGCTAAAACAAGACAGTTGACGTTATACAATGCTCTCTATTCTCTGAAGGTCAAATGCTTAAATAGTCTTGGTGCCTCTGACCTTATGCACAAATATATCATGCGTACACAACGCGTGCCCCTTTATGGTAAAGATATTTAACCATCTACCATTCAATGTTGTAAATCATTCCAAATACATTCTTAATTGATTCTTTCCCCTTTTTCTGTTTTGCAGCTTATCTGCCAGCTATTGCGATCACCGTACATCGTTTGGTAGCCCAAGTGCAGAGACCAAATATTGAGTGGCCAAAATCTTATCATAGGTATCGATAAACCTGTTGGATTTTGAAGTAAATCATACAAATTCTTGTTTTTTACTAATCAAATATCATTCATAAATTCAGATACCGAACAATGTTGATGGAAAAGGTTGAAAGTTTAAGGTCTTGGTACAGCACAGTTCCACCATTTATTTCAAGACATTTGTCAATTAAGTCCTTTGTAGAAGACTCAATTTCATTCCTGTTACACATACTCTCGCCCCCAACTCTAAGGCCGGTAATATGCTTACTTTTTAGTTGCCTCCTTTTTGTTTTTTCAGGTTTGCAGTTCCATATTTCTTTTTTGTGCCTGTGCATGTGTGTGATCTTTATTTTCACTTTCATATGTTAGATACTAGCAGTTGCATATGCTACTAGTCATTATCTGCTAGTTCAAGTGGTTTTTGGTTTCTGTTTTGCTTATCTTTTTTAGATAGTTTGATCGAGTGTTTGTCATATATTTCATAATAAAAGAATGTGTGATATCATTTTATTCCAATAGAATAGCACTGAGGATTTTGAATCACTTATTTTCCTCACGGTGTTTTCTTTTATGATAATAGAAGGATTTGTTGAATTTATTTTTCCTCTGTGGAAATATGCCTTCTAGCTCTGAGGAATAATATTAGGAGCAGATAATTACTTTAGTTTACATTTTCGTGGGTTGATTCTATTTCTTTTCTAGTATATTTATCCATGCAGGTGCTTGAAAGCCAACGTTATGCTCCTTGGTCAGATGACCAAGATATTGGCAAAATACCACTTGTGATCAAGAAAGAGTATCTACGGTCACATGAAATCAATGAAAGGAATTGCTCCTCTCTAACTAAATCAAAATAGGCTAGAATGCTTCTATCAATAGAGCTTTCACATCTGCGCATAGAATCATAATTTTGCCTTTCCATTTCATTCTTACCATATCATTATCCATCTTCACGCTTAATTATAGGTTTTATGCACTTTATTTCTGGCTTAAACACATCTTTGTTGCGTTTTCTTGAACTTGTCAGCTGAAAGTTTGTGAAATCTGAATTATATTCTTCCCACTGTTGGAGGAAAATATATATACAGCCAAGCTAACGTTACAATAGGAAATATATAAAAAAGAATTCCTAGTCTATAGGGATTGACAATTAATATAGTTGACTGGAGGCATATAAACTGAATTAGCTATAAATCAGGGTGCAGAATGAGATTGCGGATCAGGAGGTGGACGTGGGCAGCGCTGGTATGTCCGAACAGGGGCCACGTGTGGGGAAGATGATGCCTCTGTAACCGGTGGTAAGGTGGGATATGGCAAAGTAGCAGAAGGGGGCACAATAGGTGAAACGGGAACTGCAACCCATTTATTGGGATAAGGCACACATTTTTGTGCAGCAAAGGGAAATGATTGCTCATCAAAGCAAGCATGGCGAGACATGTAGAGACAACCAATAGTGTGATCAAGGCATTTGTAACCTTTATGCTGCAAGTTGTGACTTAGAAAAGCACACTCAACAGTTCTTGGTAAAAGTTTGTTGGTCATATATGCACTTGAATGCGGATAACATGCACAACCAAAAACTCACATCTCAGAATATGAAGGAATTTTTCCATAAAGACGAGAATAAGGGCAAGACCAGTGAAGAATAGGTTAAGGAAGACGATTGATGAGAAAAATAGCCGAGGAGCCGACATCAACCCAATGACAAGTAGGAACCTGACTTGAGAGAAGTACGAGACATGTCAAACAATGTGACAGTGCTTGCGTTCAGCTAGGCCATTCTGTTGAGGAGTATGGAGGCAAGAAAAGTGATGATGAATTCCATAAGAGGAGCAGAGTGCTCAAAATGCCTTGTTATCACATTCTTTGCCACCGTCACTCAGAAATTGTTTTAACGAAGCAGAGAATTGAGTCCTAATGTATGACAAAAAATTCTTAAAATGGGAAAGAACCTCAGACTGTGAAAGGAAATTCATCTGAACTCACATAGACTAGGTTGCCCCTTGGTTTTAATTCTCTCTCTCTCTCTCATCAATTCCTTTCTGTTAATAAAATATTTGGATGAAATTTCTTGATCATGATCGCCCAAGTTAATTGTAGTTGTCTTAAAGTGTGATGCGGTTTGTGGGGTAATGTCATAATTTCTCCTTCTCAAGGATTATGCCATGACAGCTCTGAGAAACATCGTACAGATCTCTTATGAGAAATGCATATGAGATCAGTCCCGTTATTCTTGTCACATATCTATTTGTTGCTCTTTTCTCTATCTGTATACAGTTTATACACTTATGAAGGGATGACAAATTGTGCTTTTGGTCATTATTGTTTATGGCATAGTTCTGGTATCTTTCTCAGGTGGCATCGCACTTACTATCAGAAATGGAGAAGAATGATTTGGCTCAGTTAGTTAGCACGATGGTCTCCTATTCTATAACACATAGAAGCATGAAGTCCAATACTCTGCCTAGCAATCTCGGACATGAAGCAGCTGGTGCCTCAGCGCTCTCTTTCGATCCCCCCATTGGTGACTTTATTAATTTCAAGGTTTGAGTTGTTGGTTATAGTTGTGGGATGCGGTATGCTTCATATTATGATTCTTATTGAATATATTTTTCTTATGTTCAAACAGGGCTATATATCTGGCCATCGTGTACTCGCCTTAACCATGAAAGAGGTGTTGGCACATGAGGTGAGTGATGCCATTTGTGGAAGTTTTGTTTAAGTTTGGCTGATGACATGTTCTCACCAAAGGTGTGAGCAGGCTTTTAAAGGCATGGGAATTGTTGCATTCTCCTATTTGTGTAGCATCTCTTATCATGTGAATTCATTGTTGAGGTGGTGGGGCCGTTTATCAAACCCTAAACCTATTTTTCCAAACCAACTCTCTCTCTGTCCTCTCTTCCTTCACGCGTTGAAAACTCACTGCAACTGGAGCTTATGGATTTTTTAATCTAAGTAAACTTTATCTTTCAAGGATGTGATCATGTAAGTCTAGTGAAGCTCATCTAAACGTATGTGTGTTGTATGTGTTTTTATACCTTGATCTTTATTTCTCCAAAACCTGTTCATGTTTCTATGCTGGAAGAAAAGTATATTGTAAGATTCTAAATCGTTTAGAATATTTCATCTTTATTGTTTTAGGGGTGCAATCTAGTTTCATAAATTGTTAGGTTGTTATTAGTTTCCTTTTATGATTAAGATTGTACTCTAATTAAAAGCTTCTATTCTAAAATTATGGTTAATGCATCTCATATTTGCCCTATTTCTCAACAGATTTAAAGGGAGTTTGTCATTTGTGCATTGCTAAAATTATGGTCATCATTTCTTTGTTTCTTCTTCTTTGATTCTAAAAGGAAAGTATTTTGTCGTTCTTCTGTATGCAAATTTCTGTTGTTGAAAGTTACTGCACTTTTTAGTCATTTCCAGACAATTTTCTTTCCCTTCTTTAACTTCTAATCAATTTGTGTTAGGTTGAAAAGCAAAGGATCTTGCAAGTAAGCACTGGAAGATCTGCTCATTCGACAGTTGGATGTAACAAGGAAAACCAAGATCTTTTAGGGACAGAAATTAGTAGTTTACAATCTGCCAGAGCTGATCATGCAGGTGCAGGTGCTTTAAATGCTGGAAACTCAGAAAACATATCAAATGGAAGGCAGCCAAGTCCCAGTACTTCTAGTGTTTCATTGAACCTGGGTTCTGCTAGAATTACCAAAGCCAGTACGAAATTAAATTCTCCTGGATGTATGAGGTCTCCTAATGGTTCCTCCAGTTTCTTTGACAGGTAATACCTGTTTTTCAATCTCTCTCTCTCTCTCTCTCTCTCTCTCTCACATACAATCTCACCACTACTAGTCAGTATTCTTTTTCCTTTTTCAGTATCACTTGTTATTGTTACCTATCTTCAGTAATCATTAAAGTTAGGTTTTGAAGTGAGACCTAATTCATACTGTGGAACAAGTGCCTTATTTTTCGTCCTCCTGCTCGTGCTTGATGGTAGGCTAAATGGTTTTATATAAACAAGTGCCTTATTCATACGGTGGGCTAAATGGCAGTGCTGCTGTCAGTGATGATACATTATGTCAATAATGGTTTTACCCCTTTTGGAAAGTTCTCCTTGAATATTGCCGATAAAAATTCGTAACTAAGGGCTTGTTCATGCAAGAGATTCTTTTTTGGATTTTAGTGGTGAAAAGTGAAACCTTATGTGTGGCCTCTTAATGCATGGTTGTCATATATCCTAGTAGTCATTTCTTTTTGTTCTGATCCCTCTTGTACAATCGAAAATCAGGTTTAGAAAGCTGAGTACAGGTTCTCAGAATACTGATGATTCTGTGCAGAAGGAAGCAACGTCAGAGAGAGATTTGCGTCCACTAGTTTTTAAATTTAATGAGGTGCAAAATCATTTACCGTTCTTTTTCTTCATTATTTTGATGCCAAATTGCAGATTGTTAAATTCGTAGATCCAAATACCTAAAATACAGATTGAGTGGTTGCTTGCTTTCACATGTATGATGCACTAAACTGACCCCAGCTCAATTTAATCTAGAGGAAGATTATTTGCTGTCGCAAGATCCCCATTGTTACAGTAACATTGGGGTTGTAAGTACCACATGCAATTGTATCTAATGTTACATAGTGTGAGCATTAACTGCTGTTCGATTCTTCTTTTCCTCTGTTGTGTTTTAGGTTCTTTTTTCTGTTTTTTTTTTTTATTCCCATGACTACCTTAACTTTTTCCCAAACTTCGGTCGTTTTTGTTGATCTGGATAGACTAGCATCTACGATTGGCACCCCATACTCTGATTCTGGAAATAAATGACAACGCATGGTATATCACACTGTCCAAATAGTCTACTTAAGCAATATCATGTAGTTTTTAAGGGTACATGCTACATGCATTATAATTATGGCATTCTATTAGTACCATGCAAAGGGAGTTTACCAACTGAACAAGCTGATTTATACCCTTTTTAATTGCACTTTTACAACATGTTATATATGCGTACACGGTACCCCATTTAGTCTATCACTAAACTAATCTATTACATGTGGAGGCTTTGGAGTCAGAATATTCCTCCAATATTTTTTTCTCGAATTTAATCAAAGATATATTAATTGCCTACCATTTTTTCCACACGACAGTACATCTTTAACTTGCTGGGTGCCAAAGTATCAAAGCAAACATATGACATAATTTGTTTAGTTTTGGTGTAATAGAACATATTGACCGAATTTTTCCTCCTGCACCATACAGGGTTTTACAAATGCAGTTAAAAGGCCAGTTCGCATTCGTGAATTTCTGCTGTGATGATTTTGGCTCTTGTACGCAGTATGGTGGTACATGTTCTCGCATGTATTTTCTTTGTTATGAGTAATTCTCCCATGTTTACCTCCTCCTTTTTTCATATGGAATGATGCCTTTGTTCTGCAACACAGTATCACACTAGGTGATTCCAGGAGGTTCTATTTGGGCACTGAGTTAAATGCTTAAGCTATTACTGAATATATCTTGCTTGTTTCTTTCTTTGGCGCTATGACTTTGCTTTTCGTTCTCATCTTTCTTTTTCAACTTTCAGTTTCTGAAGGGAACACCTGCATGCCGTTGAGGCCTCTTTCAAAGTTCCATCAGAGATTGAGGCTCGTCTCAACTAATTGTGCTCTATAATGCTACTGGATAAGGATGGATCTTGCGCCTACTAATGAATTTTAGCATTTTAGGACTTAAAAGGAACGAATTTCATAGATCTTCACCAGTTCACTAAAAAGCCTTAATGTTGTGGAAAATGGAATTACTGGCTTTAGGGTTTAGCACCTTTTGAAAAGCTTATAGATGTATTCTCATTTGTAGAAACTGTCAATAGTCAAGTTGTCATTTTCTTACGTATTATTAGGAAGAGTAGAGATGTCATTTTCCTAAATGTTCAAAACAATTATATGGTTCTACAAAGCGTCAAATTGACACTTTGATTTCTTTCAACAGAAAACTATTAGGGCTCGTTTGGTACACTGTATTAGACAGTCAGGTACTCTCCCAAACAGATTAATACTACGTGGATTAATACTATCCGTATAATATTTATGTATTAGACAGTCAGTACTCTTATGAATGCTGCACTTTCAACAGCACCAAATGCCGTATAATATTATGGATAAACAGTCAGGTACTTTCCGAAATGGATTAATACTATCCAACATAAATTAATTAATACAGCTCAACGTACCAAACGAGCCCGTACTGACTTTGAACCATGCTGCTGTTAATGGCACAATAGTGCCCTATCAGATAGGGGGTTTAGCTAGGGCTAAAGGTGTCTGGCATGTAGTCACAAGATTTGTAATTATTATTAGTCTTAATTGCAATGTTCCCTAAAGCTATTGTCAAATCTCACGTTGTCTTTTGAAATTTAAAGTGACTTACTTTATTCCTTGACTGATGATTTATGTCACAACTTAACCCTCCATTGTCAATTCCGTCAAATAATCTGTTAAACATGATGATGTGGCACGATTGGGACCCATATTTTGCATAAATAATAATAGAAGTGCCTTGTCAAAAAATAATAATAATTAAAAAAAATTCTTTTAAAAAATGTTTTTCTCTTCATCCTCTGCATATCTGCTATGGACTGAAATTATTCAAGAAAATAAAGGTCGAAGCTTTTCGTTCTCTCCCATATTCAACAAATTCAAACAAAAACATCCACGAAACCAGTGGGTTCCTCACGTTGCTTCCGTGGATGCCAACATGAAGGCCATGGAAACCGGCAATTGTACAAGGATTATGAAGAAAATCCTTCCGTGGGTTTTTTGTTGCCATGATAAGAAGGAAATTTAAAGAGATTTTTTATTTAAACCCTGCCTTTTTTTGTTCATCCCAATACTTAAATCATTAAGCTATAAGTTTTATTATTGTGTAAAAAGACAAAAAATGTCATCCAACTTAATAATTAACCCTAATAAATATGTACACAGTCCACACCACACACCCCACACACCCCACCACTCTTTATATCAAGTTTTAGAAAAATACAAACTCTCATCTACATCCTATTGTATAATTACTCTTCTCTTTTAAAGACATAGAAAATTGACGAGCCTACCTCTTTAAATATGCGTGGGAGTTGATGGAAAGGCTTGTTGATTATCAATTCAACAATACCCAAGTGTTGAAATTTCAGTTACAATTCTTGGATACTAAATTTCGTGTTTGGAGTTCTATTTGTTTGTGTTTTTTTTTTGCTGGGAACAAAGAAAATTGTGGAGTTTAAATAGAAAATCTCTTTTATTTCTTATTTTTTCAGTTTGAGGTGTATTTAAGGGTAATTTGAAAAGATAGTGGGGTTTTTCTTAGAAATTGTGAAAATTTAAATTAAAAGATGGTGTGAACTTAGAACATGGGGTGAACTAAGAGAAGTGTGGGGTTTAAATAGAAAATCTCAATTTAAATTAAGTTTTCTTCTTAAAACTTTAATATAGGCTGCGTTTGGAGAAATTTAAGTGTTGTGAAATGTAAGAAATAAAAGATTGAAGTTTTGAAGTTTGGGGATTTTGCCTGGGTTTGAACCACAGGTTTGGAATAATTAAAAAGTTCTGAAGTTTTTTGTTCATTCAAGTGAATTATTGTGCTTGTCTGTTTTGGAAGTTGAGGATTACGCACATGGAGATTGAAATCGTGGGTTTGTCTTAAGTGGTTTCAATGGGTCTTGCAACGGCAGCCATGGGGTTTGTTTGTGAGAGGAGGAAGAGAATGAAAAACAAGGATCGTGTGAAGATGGGGTGAGTTGGATATGAAGATGCGGCTGTAAGGGTGGATCTGGTTGGGAGTTCGGGAGAGGGGCTAGGTAGGATGGGGAAAGAAGAGAACATTTTTTTAAAAAAAAACTATTCCCATTGTTGTGGCAACGTCATTTTGAACGGTGAAATCGAACTTGTTGGCCTTGTTTGTGGCCAGCGTGTTGACGAGCCTGTTGTTGGACTAGAGCTTCTAAAGGGCCTCGTACACGGGAATGCCTTGGTAGAGGAGTTCAGTTTTCATGTTTCCTTTTTGCCTATACCCATCTGTTTTTCACTTATTCTTCTGACATGTGTCCTCTTAACTAACAGAATGTTAACTCTGTAAGTCTCTCAATTTTTATTAAAATTTTATAAAATAATTCTTTCATCTTCATCTTCATCTTCCTTTTTATAAAAATAGAAAATAAAAATCGTTCATCTTCTCTGCAACCACACCTCAACGACAGCCCCTCTGCCCGTCACCGCCCCAAGCCTCCTTTCTCTCTCTTTGAATTTCTGCACCATATCAAGATAGTCTGAAATCAGCCCGACTCTTCTCCCACTTTGAATGCATCATCAACCACTGCCAGCTCTCTCTCGTTTTCTCTCTATTTCCATTATTTTCTTTTGGATTATTTTATGTCTTTAAAATTTGGTTCTTTGATCAGTCGATCATCAACGTGACAAAGCCTAAGAACAATCACGCCTCAGCTCTCTCTCGTTTTCTCTCTATTTCCCTAGTGTTTGTTACATTTTAATTTCACACTTTGATTTGCATCTCTATCATTCTTGTTTAAATTTAAGGTTCATTTACTTTCATGCTTTAGAACTAGGTCGCTTGAACCAAACCAACCCCCCCCCCCCCCCCGAATTGTGTTTGTGTGTTTACATTGTTTTTAAACGTGGTGTGTTTTTGTCATCGATTTTTGTCTGTGTTTGTACTTGGTTTTGGATTTTGATCCACGCTATATTCTTCGTTTTTGTGTGCTGAATCCAACCATATAAAGAATGTGAAATTTGAACAAACGGTTGGAAAGTTATAGGTCAAAAACTGGACAGAGGTCGAAACTGAAAAAAAAAAAAAACGAATCTACCAAAAAACGACCGGTCATTACTGTTCGCGACCACCTCCAACCAATCTGCCAGAAAACGACCGGTCTTCACTGTTCACGACCGGTCCAGCACACTGTTCACGCAATGTTCATATGTGATACAGTGGTGATAAAAGGGTGATAGAAAGTGTTGTTTGTGTTTTTCCTTGATTTCATGTCTTGTTTCATTCCTTTTACATTTCTTTACTAATTTTCAGTTCCCATTTTGCATTTGTACATGTGTGGTGTGTTAAATAAGTGCTCTTTACGTACTCAAATTAGAACTTGTAGGAAGCCAACAGTTCTTCGTGGGATCGAACCTCGTACTTACATAATCTATACCTCAATAGATTCGTGCAGTTGCGAGTATTTTTAATTGGTTGTTTGCACGTTAATTTGTGTTCAGTTAACAATACAACAGTGGGTGGGTGAGGATTGGTGTGGCTGAGGAATATGGGGCGTGGGTAAGATCTGGGTGGGAGGATTGGGGCGGCTGGAGGAGTGGGTGGGGGCTGGTAGGGTTTTTTCTAATTTTTTTTATTAGTAAATTTGGCTTACATCCTTCAAATTCAATTTGCCATAACTACAACCCTTCAATTTTTGTTCATATAAATAATATCCAATTTGTATAAGTAAAAACCCATGACTAGGATCCAACTCAGCAAATTACCTAATTAAGCATAAAATCTAATCTATTGTACCTTTTAGATTCCAAAAATACCCCCAACTAAGCCATTATTGCATTTTGTATATTAATGTAGGAATCAATATGGAAACAGTTTTTAATTGGATTGTATATAATGACAGACGTTGAATTTGGAAAGATCTCCAAATGGTTGCAATGGATGTAGAAATTAATTTGGAAACATTTTTTTAAATTTAACAATAAATACAGATTTAGGTAATCGGTTTGGTTAATAAAAATGTTTATGTTATTTTCTTTTTATGAATTATACATGACTAATAATCTACTTTATAATTGTTTATGAATAATATTGTACATACTAATTATGTTGAAAAAATAATGTACCTATTACTTGTTCTATGAAAAATAACTAATAATCTTTTTATTGTTTGTTTTATGAAAAATATAATTTACCTAGTATGAATAGTGTACCTGTTTTTAATTTATAAAAAGTGTACATAAATATCTATTCCAATATACCTACATTATACGACATCCAATATAGCTACATTAATTTTAATGTACTTACGATTAGGATTTAGGTATTATATGTCATCCAATATACCTACCATTTGAATAATATACCTACTATGAAAATTTGTATAGGTAAATTACTTACATTATACGACATCCAATATACCTACATTAATTTTAATATACCTACATTATATGTAATAATTATGGTTTATATGTACAGCTATATATACATATTATTTATGAACGAACGTATATTATATGTATTATGAGAATGTTTTGATTTGTTGAGTCCAGCAACACCATAATAATGGAAAGGCTAGATATTAGGGATTGTTTAGGAAAAATCGCTGGATAACAAAAATGGCAGGGTTTTGTAAATAAGTAATAAGAAATGAGCAACATTTATCCTTCATGGCATCCGTTTTCAAAATTGGGTTTTGATTGGATCTAAATATATAGATGAATTTTTGTATAGACTATTAGAGTTGCAAGGGCCTATTATATGATGACCCTTTTTTTATTTTTAAATTTTAGAATATTTAATTATATTTTTATCTATGTGGAGGTGGGCTCCACTTGCCACATCACCTATTCAATTGGTGGATAATGACCCATGTGTATGAAATTACAAAAACTCCAAACATCACCCAAAAATTGCGGCACTGACCACTCCATAATAGCTCTTACTTTCTCAGGATCTGCTTGCAAGCAATTGGCTAAAACAACAAAGCCCATAAACAAAACTTTGTCGCACAAGAAAGAACATTTTTTAAGGTTTATATAAAGTTGTTCCTTATGGAGGGCCTCCATAACTGGCGTCAAATGGAATAAATGCTCTTCATGTGTATGGTTGTATATTAATATGCCATCAAAATAAACAACCACAAATAAGCCCAAGAGAGGTTTTAGTACCTCGGTCATGACTTGCATAAATGTGCTAGGAGCATTGGAGAGTCCAGATGGCATCACTAACCACTCATAAAGTCCATTAGGAGTTTTGAAATATGTTTTCTATTCATCACCACTCCTTTAGCGAATTTGATGATACCTACTTCTCAAAGAAATTTTGGAGAACACCTTCGACCCTGCCAACATATCAAGCATATCTTCTAGTCGATGGATAGGGAACCGGTATTTCACCGTAATTTTGTTAATAGCACAACTATCCAGACATATCCTTCATGTTCCATCTTTCTTTGGTGTTAACAATGCTGGAACCGCGCATAGACTTTTACTCTCATGCACTAATCATTTAGTAATAAAATCTTCTACTTGCCTCTGAATTTCAGCTCATTGGGTGGGTGGCATCCTATAAGCAGGAAGGTTAGGTAATGCTGCACCAGGAACCAAATCAATAGCAGTTGAATACTCCTCATTGGCGATAAACCTTGTGGTAACTCGTCACCAAGTAACTCTTGGAACTACATCAATATGTGTTGAATTTCTTTCAGATACTCATTAAATTTCAACAGTTGATCAGACCATATTTCCCTAGCAACAAGTGCATACATAACTCCCATATCTTTGCTCTCAAGTTCAAAATTGTGGCTTGTTAAAAACCCACACACTTTGGTTACCTTGGGAGTGTCATTCACTTCTTTGAGTGGTTGCAAAATCAATTTCTTCATATCTTGATTAAATAAATATGTGTTGGCTTTAGTATAGTAGATCATGTCTTTGTCAAACAACTAAGGTCTTCCTAATAAGATATGACATGCATCCATGGGAACAATGGCGCACCACACTTCATCATCAATAGTATTACCCATAGTGAATTTAACCAAACACCTTGAAGTAACTCTTACTTCATTTCCGTTTCGAAACCATGCAACCTTGTAGGGATAGGATGCTTCTCGATCGGTAACTTAAGTTTTTCTACCTCCTCCTTTGAGATAATGTTTTCACTACTTCCTCCATCAAGAATCACATTGCATACTTTTCCCTCTACAGAGCACTCGTGTTCGGAATATATTATGACGACGCCAATCTTCTTCCTCAATTTTGGGAGTTGTCATCACTCGCCTGACCACCCTTTTTTTTTTTACAACCATAAGTCATGTGCCCATTCTCACCACATGGGTAACAACGCACTTGGGATATGCTGCCACCCCCTGGGATTGCTTGGAATAGCAATGTTTTAATACCCAAATTTGATAAGTTCCTTCCCTTTTTCATTCCTATCAACGCTCACCATATTCTCACCACCAGTTCAGGCTGTTGTGCTAAAACACTCCAAGACCTTACCGTTGATAGACTATGCGACAACACACACACAAACCCTTTTGAGAATAAAACACAAGCACACCAAAGAGAGAAAAATAAACACACAAGAACACAAAGATTTATAGAGGTTCGGCCTCATGCCTATGTACTCTTTGTGATCCACCTGAGAAATTCAGTAATATGTAAGAACAACTTTGGTTACAATCTTGAACCCTCTTAGCTCTTACAAGAACCATAGCTCTCTTTTCTCTCACCCTTGCTCAAACCCTTTGATGCCCTTGTAAACACTCAATAATTCACACTTGAATTCTGTCTTATGTTTTTCCCTTGAAAATTCACTCTTGAATTCTCCTATCTTCTCTTCTCTTCTTAAATTAACCTAGCCCTAGAAGTCCTATTTATAATGCATAGGACTTTTGCTACAAGTTAACTAGGAATATGAAACTAAAATCCTATTAAAATAGGCTAGAAAACCCCAAATTAATAGGAAAACCAAGTCAAACACACCAAAACAACGCGCGTCATTGATGACGAGGCGACCGATCGTCTGGCAATTGACCACCGATCGCATAGCAATTGCATGCTCACTGGAAAAACTGACCGGTCGTTTGGCAATTGACAACCGATCGCCCTACAATTGCATCACGATTTGGCAACTCCCTTTTGTTGCACCTGCTGCTGCAACCCGTTTCCTTTACTTCCTCTCACATCAATGGTGAGCCAACATCAACACGAGCTCCTTGTTAGCTTCGAACCCTCGAACAATTGTTGTATTGCTCTGCTAATAATTACATGGGTGTCCAGAAACAACTCTCCTTCCTCCACAACACAATAATCGGCGCTTTGCCATTAAGGCATATTGTCAAGCATCTTCAAGGTTGAACAAACAGACCACACCCAACTCATCTCTAATAGCCTGGTTCAAAGCAGAGAGGTAACGAGATGTCATCTATTTATTAGTCTCATTAAAACAAACTCGAAGTGAGAGATTATCAAACTCGGACGTATATTCTTCAACAGACATATCACGTTGTTTTAAGTTATGAAACCTTTCATATAACTCCATAGTGTAATCAGTTGGTAGAAACTGCTTGCGTAACTTGGCTCTAATACCAATTTGATGCAGGGCATTGGCTATCCAGCGACCCAAACAATCCAAAAATACAAAGAATATAAAGATAAAGCTGTAGATTTGAAGTTAGAACAAAGATAATTGAGTTCTAGGGCAAAATTCCCAAAGAAAACTCTTTATACTGAAGTCTGAAATTATATTGATAAAAACTGATACCATAGCCTCTTAATATCCTATTTATACTAGAGTACATCAGCCTAGCATTCCTATTTCTAGTTTATTAAGAAACCCTAATTGACAAAGGAAATTAAACCCAAAATGGGAAATTAAACTAAATCCTCGTAAAAATAGGAAAACAATGAACTTAATAATTTAATATAGCTAAAATTTAGCCCTTTTTTGCTAGGATGGATGCTCATTGGAAAGAAGAGGTGGTGGAGATCGAGGTGGGGCTTGGTTGGTGGGAAGGCGGTTGGGGGCTGGATTTTGGGTTGATACGCGAAGGGAGGGGAGAATGGGGAGGCAGCTAGGGGATGGGTTTGCTTTTTTCTTTACTTTTTTTATATATATATTTTATAAAAATTGAAGAATTGTTTACTATTTATTTTACCCACATGTAGTCCATATCATTAAAAAACCTAGGATTCATGTATTAAATTACAAAACTACCATTGACTCATCATCAAAGGTAACATACTTTTTGACGGAATTGACGACATGGGGCAAAGTAAGTTAACAAATCTTGGTCAAGGGGGGGAAAGTGGGTCATTTGAAGTTTCAAGGGACAAAATGAGATTTGACTATAATTTCAAAGGGTATTGCTGTAAATAAGCTTTATTTTTTAAATCAATCAAATGAAATAGTAAAAGCAAATTTAAGATGATAAGCCTGAAGTGTTAAAAGTTAAGAGCCCTGGGTGTGTTGAGTAGAAAACTGGGTGCGAATGAAAGCTCCCATGGGCATTGAATCAGGAGGATCAAGTTGTAGAATCATGGTTTCTTCTTTTTGGTAAGTTAGACTCGTGGTTAACAAATCATGACTTCCTGAGGGCGGTTGGACCCAAAGGCATCTAACATGGAAAATGCATCCATTCGTCCTACTGAATTTCGTTATCCTTCCCAATTCTCATGTTAAAATAAAAAGGTGGTGCCAGTGCCACAAACACAAAGTTTAAACCGTGTAGTGAGGTTACATCGTCACAATTTTGTAGAGCCAAAAGCCTAGGCGAGATGTAAGGTAACCCCATCAGATTAATTGACTCGACAAAATGTTTGCTAGGAAAAAGGAAAAAACTAAAAAGAAAAGGGAAAATTAATCCTTTATAGTTCTAATATTTCTCATTTTCACAAAATAATTATGAGATAGGGAAAAACTAAAAAGAAAAAGACACCTGACAGAAAGTTACAATACCAACGGGTATTTTGATTGAGCCAACTTCAAGCAACCACTAAAGATACACTCTGGTCACGGAATAAACTCATAGCCACCTCACAGTTTTCTATGGTAAAACCTGTGAGGAAGTCACGATACATAGCAGGTCCCAATTGCTTCAAAAGATGATAAAGGTAGAACGGTGATGAAAGTGAGAGAGAAATATTACCGGAAACAATAACCTATCCCCTGGATGCAGTTTTGAAAGTATGAAGCAATCAAAACTTCAATCCCCAGTAGCAGCAGCAACAAAGATACGCCATACTTGCTAAAGCCTCCCACACTCAGCAGCACCAACAGTTTTAATCAGAATCCTCATATACTTCGCCATCATCAGATAGCTCATCAAATGATCTTATGTCAAGCTGGTAGCGAAGGATGCCCCCAATCCCACCGAATCCTCTGCAAAACTGGGACCCCTCTTGGGATTTGTTGGTTACAAATTCAAGTGTGCAACCAAAGCGCTTGTATTCATTCGCAAACCACTCAAGCAACGGCATCTTATCCTGAACTTCCAACTCCACAGAGGTATCTGGATCCCGAAAATTGCTCTGGTTGGCTTCTTGCTCTTTGTTCAAATGCTTTATGATAATCTCACCAGTTGCAATGTTTTTCAGCACATACCTAGTGATATCCAGATTTTCCCACACAATTAGGATTTCAACAGCACCCATTTCCAAAGCCTTCAATGTGTCATCTACACCAAAGACATACTTTCCCGTATCCTGGCTGATTTCTTCAAAATACTTGCCAATCAAGCGCTTCTCCTGTATGAACTTTACATTAGATAGAATCTCTGCAGACAGCTCGATAGCTTGATTGAACCCATTTTCTCCCCCATAGGAGACATCAACGACATTCAATATCTTTGCTTGTAAGCGAGGATCAAACATATCCGACTGGCTCAGCTCAGTCTTGAAGTCAGCTGAACCAGCAAGTATGAGTCCAGAAACATTAGGCTGACTGGTGGCAGGGTTGATGAAGAACTGTGTGGCAAGTTCTGCAGTCTTTCTCACATAGTTATGCCGCTTTTCCATCCGAAGACGGGCAAAACGCAAAGCTGACTGCCCTCCTCTTCCATGCTTCTTTGGTAAGTCAACAGTGAACTTGTGTAGGACCTCTCGTGTGTTTCCAGTTAATGTCCCAAAGAGAGTACCATTTCCATCCATGACAATAAAACCAAACTTATCATCAGATTCTAAAAGTTCATTTAGAGCTTCTGTGTGAAACTTGTTATCACATAGATACAGAGAGGCATTTATAGGCCTGAACGGTTCAAAGTCAATTGTCACCTTCTTTTCCTTGCCATCTTCAGTAACAATTGTTCCTGTATAAAGAACCAGCCCATTGGGAGGAACCTTATTATACAGCTTCAGCCTCTGTTGAGCAGAAGTAATAGCACCCAACACGGACTGACGGTTGACCCTGCTTTTGATGTTTGAAGCAGTTCCAAATTCATCACCCAGCATCTTAGTGACCCGAGAAATTTGATCACGTGGAGGCATTATAAGAGATATCATACTGGTGCCATTGCCTCTTGCAGATTCCAATGCCTTGATCAATTTCTTGATCTTCCATATCTCAATGTTCTTATCTGATTCATGAGCATCTGCCATTGCGAGTTTACTGTTGACAGAACAAAAACAACAATATAGCCTACATATATCATTCAATAGCACTCCAATTGAAAGTTAGTTCAAATGAGAGCTCTAATAAAATAAGAAAATAAGAAAATTCTAATAATCAATAAAAAAGAGTAAACAAAAAAAGGACATAGAAGCATTTTTTTAAGTTCATGTAGCCATATATATTTACTCAAATTATGCATTATCCATACTCCAACTTCCATAAATATCCTATATTAAAAATAAAAAAGCCAAGTTTCTTAATATGAACTGAAATTACCACTTGAGTGAACTACAAAAATTAATGTAGGACAGAACCTCTAAAATCAAACATATTGGGTCTTGTTTTGGACCAAAGGACACGAAATACCATTGTCCAAATATTGCTCCCAACAGTCCTGTCTCAACCTAAATATCTAACTTTGTTTCAATTACGACCTAATCGCATTGTAAAAGATGTTCCAAAAAAATCATATTTTGGAAGATGAGCTGATAAACTTTCTCTGCAATCGAATCGTAGTTGAAGACAGCTATGAAAAAAAGAAACTCTCCCCAAATTCAACACAATCAACTACCATTTAATATAGAGAAATCGAGCAGGGAAAGAAGCTATGGTGATAATCGGTAATAAAAACGAACCTTTTTAAATATTGCGACCGAAAGTTCTATGGCGTCTAGGGTTTTCGCTTTGACTATTACAAAGGCTTGAGGCTTCTTCCAGCCCGGTTTCGTCTGACCAATGATGATATGTTAATTATTATTATTCCGGGGATGGCTGTATTTCCTCTTAGTTTTTAACTTCTTCAGTCCTACGTCCATTCATCCTGCGGTAACTTCTTCGTGTTTTCTGTCTTATTAGTTTTCTTAAAGACATGTGAGTTACCCTTTAGAAATCAAGACTTCTTAACAGCGTGTAGATTATTATACAATAGTTTGAGTCGAGCCAAAAGGAGAGGCTTGTAGCTTTGGGTTTTTTTTTCGCCCTCTTCTTCTTGTTTTCTCACGGATTTTTCTTTTTTACAATGGGCTTATCGCTCAAGTGGTTAAGAAGAGCTATCCATACCCTCAAGGTCTTGTGTTTGCAGGAACAATCCTACGTCCGGGCTAACCTCGGCTATAGCCTAGGTGACTTGATTTTTTATAGCCCAAAGTTAAAAAGTCAGCCTAAGTGACTTTATTTTTTACACTCCACATGGACACACACACCTCAATCCCACTCACAGAAAATCTTATATTTTTTTGAAGATCTTTTATAACCAAGAATTTTTTATTTTTTTGGGGATCTTTTATAACCAAGAATTTTTGGGCTAATTAATATTATATGATAGGATTATTTTATTTTTATTTTTTATATAGAAAATATGGTAGGATTTTAGTGGGTAGAAGAAAAAAAATCTGATGTGGGTGGCTAGGATAGACTGAATTCTAAAAAATAAGTGGGTTAATATTTAATTGAAATGGATTTTGTTGTACAATTAAGACTAAACTACAAAACTAGCATAGGTCCGACATTGCCCACAAGCATGATAGAAAGAAAAACATAAACTAACCTCACACGTGACACATACCCCATTTTATAAAATCCTTTACCTTGGCTTGAATACCTTCTTTTCATTTTTATTTTCCAAGTTGGTTTGAATGGCTAGATGGACTAAAAT
This sequence comes from Prunus fruticosa, assembly GCA_018703695.1. NCBI lineage: Eukaryota > Viridiplantae > Streptophyta > Magnoliopsida > Rosales > Rosaceae > Prunus > Prunus fruticosa. The sequence continues at coordinate 38,969,275 of CM031919.1, read as the reverse complement.
GGTTCTGTTTTTTTTCTTCTTTTGTAACGGATAAATGCTTTCAATTTTTTTCCTTTTCAGGGAAAAGTTTATCGTGTAATTGCTATAACTGACCTTCAAATTCCTACTTCAATTTTTCTGTACATGCTATGTGACTGTGCATGCCCAGTTGCTTGTTTTTGTCAATAAATCGGTGTTAATTTTATCAAGCAGGATCTCATTTACATTTCATGTTACTTGGGAAAGTTTTGGAGTAAAGAGTAAATAAATTTAAACTTTCATGGTGACTGAAGTAATGAAGTTAGGTTTACTGGCTTTGTTGTGTAGATACAGCTTCACCAAAATGGATTCAGTTGCATCCTCAACTTGTGATACTCGCAAGTGCACGAGCCGTTCGGTAGTATAGCGTATGTAAGTGCGAGGTCGATCCCACGAGGATTGGTGATTGAATGATTCAATTCATTTTCCCTACACAAAACAGAAATAAAAAAAGAAGGGAAATAAATAAAACAAGGAAGAAAGAAATAAGTAACTCAAGCAAATAAGTTCCCAAGTTCAATTAGATTAATGGATTGATTCTAGCTAAAGTATGATTAAGCCATGGTGTGTGGTCATAACCTTGTGTTCCTAATTCCCTAATTTGATCATTTGTTGTCTAACCTAAAATTAAGCATTAGGAACCCATTAAGCATAGAAGAAAAATTTAAACAACCAAGCATGTATCTAATCCCTGTTGTTGAATGTCCATACATACTCTTCCTATTCATAGTTCAATTCGAATTAAAGCATGGTGTATACTCTTAATTCAAACCAAGATAGCTAACATGCAAGCCTAAATGGTGATCAATCATTCAAACTAGCATATTAACTTATAAGCATAATGAATAAGAACAAAAACCATAATTGAAACTTGGAAACTAATTAAACTTGAATACTTAAGAAAGAATGTACATAAGGAAAAATAAAGTAGAACTAAGAAATACTTAAGCAGAATTTCAGCACAAATATTTCATTACTACAATTGAAAACTAGAAAATGAAACTAAGAGAATTTGAGGGAGAGAAGGGAAGGGAGCTCTAGAGAAGTGTTTGAGAGCTCCCCCCCTTGGGGTGTGATTACAAGCTTAGAGAACCTCCCTATTTATAGGCCTAGGGGAAGTGAAAATCTGAATTCAAAAAGACTAATGCATACAACACTTGAATTATAAAATCTGAAATGGTTGATGCACTTGAATTAGAAAATATGAATTGGATGATGCACTTGTATTAGAAAATCTTGAATGGTTGATGCACTTCCCCATTAAATCCCACCAGCAGCCCTAGCTCATCTTCATGTCACCATGACCAAGCTTCCAACCAGAAATGATAGCTCATTCCTAGCTCACCATGACCAAGCATCCAACCAGCACATGTTGAGGTCAGCATGACCAGCAACTTCAAGGGCTTACAACTTGGGCTTCCCTTAAGCAAATTAAGACTTTAAGCACTCCAACTTGAAGTTCAGAATGTCTTCTTTCCAGCCATATATCATTTGGGCCAATCCAAGGTCGGAGGAGGAAGTTAAGGCCAAAACAAATTGCTAACTCATTTTCCGCGCTGATAAGATCCATCCTGAGCATGGTTCTGTGTTTGCTAGGTAACAGACTCCATATTTATCCAATGGGGCTGAATTTTGGATATGTTATAGTACACACCCATTGGAACAACTTTCATGAAGAATGCGGCCTCATCCGAGCTGTGTAAGTTGCTGAAAAAAATCTTGCAATGTAACCTACGGAACTGGACTGGCAATGGGTTGTAGCCAAAATGAGTTTGTCTTTAAGCTCTTCTTCCCTTCATCCAAATTAGGCCTTAGCATGCAAGGATTGCATAATTTACTATCCAAAGCCATCATTATTACCTAAAGCTCAATGAACTGAAAGATAAACACAAAAAGGATTAAAAGCATAAGTTTAACTCAAAAACATAACCAAATCATAAACTACAAGGGTACAAAATGATATACAATTATGAACCGATCAAATACCCCCAAACCTAGATTTTGCTAGTCCTCGAGCAAAACAACACAAAACAAAGTTAAAAACAAAACAAGAAGTTAACTAGACCACTTTCGTAGGTAACTCAATTGCATTGAGCGAATGCAACAAGCCTTTAAACCTCTAGGCATCCCTAGTAGGAGGAGTTGTGTCTCCTGAGGGTTTAACAGTTATCAATACCCACAAACGTTTTTCTAACTCTACAAAACAAAATGGTTAGAAAACTTATTAGATTTGTTAGTCCTTAAGCAAAATAAAAACAAAAATAATTAATAATTACAAAAACAAAAACAAAAAAAATAAATACAAAAACATAAACATAAACATAAACATAAATTAAAAGAAAAACAAAAAAAACTCAAAACAACCTTTCCGAACATTTTATGAAGAGAAACGACTTATGCACATGACTTAAACGTTTTAACAATGAAAGCTTAATTTAAACATTATTTACAAGGCAGCAAAGTTCAAAACATAATATGCTCAATGTGTAGTAGTGTGATAGCCAAATGCAACAAATTGCCCAATCTTAGTTTTCACACAATTTCAAAAATCATACCAAGCACAAATGCAACTTCAAATCTCACCAAAGTTGTCCTCTCACAAATGAATCACTCATAAGAGGGCTACAATGCAACACTCAGTTATAAACATGAGATTAGAGTTAAATCATAAAGGACTTAACTCAAAAATAGGAAGATAAAGAACTTGCATTAATATGATCTCAAGAAGGATGCCAAACACTTAAAAGTAAGAAAATGCATGCAATTCAACCATATGACATTTAAGATCAATTTAGGTCTTTATTATAGGTTGTAATGGGGCTAAGGGTGTAAAGTGAGTGAGAAATGAAAGGTATGGATAATACAAAGTCCGAGGAACTCAAAATGTAAGAGCATAAAATAATAGTTTACAAGACTTCGAATCATCACGATTAGATTTGTTTTTCTTTTACATGATCAAAATTCCTTATACCTTCATTTACAATGGTTTACACTCCTTTCCAAACAACAATTATTTTTGAAAGCCCAAAAATGAATTTTCAATCAAGCACCACTATTTAATTACAACTTTTTTTTCTTTTCTTTCACCAATTGTGTGAATTTCTTTTTTTTTTTTTTTTTTCTTTATGTAATATCACTTCCCAAACTTAGCATGAAAAACACATCCAAATTAGAGCTCATGAATTCCTTAGAAAGGTAAATATTTGTTTTTCGGGCTAAGGCGAGGAAATATAATTGGTAAAATGAAAGAAAAGGTTTACATGTAGGCTCAAAATGGTTAACAATGGAAAATCATGCTTAAGCATGCATAAGGTTAGTTTGAAAGGCACAAACGATCCAAAAATGGCCTTAATATCATTTCTTAAATGTCATGAAATCAAATTGCAAAAGAATGAATGACTTTTAAGTGTTCAACCAAATCAATAAATAATGAGATCAAACAACAACTTTGATAACAAGAAAATAAGAGTATGTGTATAACACTCATGAAATGAAGCACAAGGCTCAAAAGCTCACATTAAATGGTTATATAAGTCTAATTTATGCTTGATACAATTCTTTGGGTCATGCAAATCCTTTAATTGGAAAATTATGAAACAAATGGCAAGTGCAAAAAATGTTTCGAACATATTATGCTAGAACGAGCCAAATTATTATTATTATTTTTTTTTTTCATTTTTTTTTACAATAAAAATTTACAAGGAAAAATAAATAATAGATAAAATTCAATTTTCATTTAAGTCATGCAAACATTTATCACAATCTCATCATAAGTGTTCGGAAAGTGACTCAAAACAAAATAAGACTCAAAATATAGAAAAAGAAAAACAAGCAAGAAATTAATTAATTTTTTTTTTTTAATAAGAAAAACTAAATTTACTTGGTAAACTCCAATACCCCCAAACCTAGAAATGAGCATTGTCCTCAATGTTTTAAAATTTAGGCACAAGCAATGGCAAAAATAACAAATGAAGGTATTAAAGCAAATAAACAAAATCACAAAACACACAAGAATTAAAATACAAAAATAAAATAATTACAAAATAAGAATTTCAAAACAAACAAACAAATATAAAAAAAACGAAACAATAAAACACTCGAAACAGAAAGCCCTAAACAAACAGTCATACGCAAACCAAAACCCAAACGATTGAAAACCCAACCCAAAAGAAAGTTAACACACTTTGAAACCTAACAACGGTGAAAACCCGAAGCCCACATGTTATTTTTATTTTATTTTTATTATTATTTTTAAATAAAATGAAACTTGAATTGGGAGCGCGAAGGCGGGATTTCTAAAAAGAAAGAGTGTGGTCCCTGATGCCTTGGTTCCTGGGAAGTCACGGGGAAAATAGGTGAGGGACGTGTCGGCGTGCAGAGGCCGCTTTCACATCCCCCAAGCTAGAATTATTAGACTCGTAGGAAGGCGCGACGATTTTTTCACTTGAAGGTGGTGAAATGTGAAAATGAAATTAAGGTGGGTTGGGAAACGGGTGCGGCGACATATAGAGATAAGCCGTAAGGGCCGCACAGAACTAGAACCGCAATGGCTAGGGTTAGCAAAAACTAAGTCTATAAAAGGTAAAAAAGAAAGGGTAAAAAACACAAACTCAGAAACACACAAAAGAGAAAAGAAAGAAAGAAGAAAAACGAGTGAGAAATCAAATGGCCTCTAACTACCCATTTTCGTTGGATCTCAACCTAGTTCCACCGACTCAAACACGAGGCCAAGCAGGCAGGCACCAGTATGGATGCCCTACTTTGCCTCCTCACGGGGGCATGTGACTGTCAATGACTCAATACTCCTGGACAACGATGTTGTCATTGGAGTTGGCAGAAATTTAGTGACTCCCAAAGATATACATGTGTTCAGGACAAGGGATGACAACCAGGTCACGAGTGATGCCCTGGCACTGAGCGTGAGAGTACAACATGTGTCGCAAGTTTGGGTCATCGCCTACTTGCGAAGTCCCATGAGGTGGATGTGTTGAAAGGTCAGCTAGCGGCTGAGCGTAGTTTGGTTGAAGACTGTCAGACTGCTATAAAAAGCTTGAAAAGGGAGAGGGCAAGGATAGTGGAGGTGAATCGAGACACAGCTAGAAGTATTGCGGGACGAGAATAAAAACCTATCAAAAATGGTAGAGTTGTATTCTCGCGACATGCGAAAGCAGCTGGAGGACCTAGACCGACCGGGTAAACGCAAGCAAGTAGATCGCGAAAGTAGTTACGCTCAAGCTAAGATTGCGATCTTTGGGAGCTCAAGTGATGAGCCCCAAGAGGCTGTGCATGAAGCCCAGGAAGAGGACAGCCAGAGGGCCAAACTCAAAGCTCCAATGGTCGAGACACCGAGCACTGTGAAGAAATGATTCCTACTGCATTATTGTTGTTTTTAAGTTATTTTATTTTATTTTATTTTTGGTTGTTTTTGTCTTTATTTTGTTTGGGAATAAAAGAGTAAAATTGCAGAAGAAAAAAAGAAAACGGAAAAGAAAGCACACTTCCCAAACTTAAATCAAACGAAGACGACAAACGGAAATGGAAGCACAGTTCCCTAACTAAAATAAAATAAATATGATAGCCGAAAGGGAAAGGCAAAAACACAAAGCTCCAGAAAATGAAAGTAACGGGCAAAACAATAAAACACCAGAAAACACGGAAAAAAGAAAAGTAAAGTGAAAGTAAAGGTGCTCCCCCTTGAAGCGATTAGGTCCAGCATGCCCGGGAAATCCGAAATGGTGTTGGCACCTTCATCAGCATATGTCTATTTAAAGCACGCCTCTACAAGCGGATATGTCAAACTCAAAGAAAAACATCAAAAAATTCAGAAGCAAAACAAATGGCATCCTCATGCACTCACCTTGATGATCTTAACCTTGAGCTGTCCCTTGCACCTCCGAATGCCCAAAATGGCTCCTCCAAACACTGTCTTCCCAAACTCTTCATATTATCACGGTACGGCCTCAAACTTTGCTGAGGCAATACCGAACTTTTTCTGAGGCACTGCCGAAGAGAGCAGTGCTGCTGGGAGGCATGATTAGCAGAGGCTCACACCGATGGATCATCTGCGTGTGGCACAGAGGGCCTGACAAGGCAGCGGTGGAGGAGTCTAATAATTTAACTGTGCTCCATGCGGTCTCGGCTACCAATTTGGGTATGCGATTACTGGCAAGAACACGGGAGTGTGCCGCGCTGAGCGAGGAAGTAGCTTCCTTGAAGGCTATGGTGGCGGACTCCTGGAAGCGGCTCTATTGTGCCAATCAGTATGTGGAAGAGCTGAGAGAAAGAATGAGGACCATGTAGAGCTGCTGCAGATTCTACAAGTGCGAGAAAATATAGGCAAGCCATGATGATGATGATGATGAAGATGAAGATGAAGAAGATGAAGAAAAAGAAGAAGTTTTTTTTTTTTTTTTGTTTTTTTTGTTTTTAATGTAGCGTTTGAAATAAAATAAAAATGTGTTTTAACACTCAGAAATAAACTAACTAACCATACCACGTAAATAATACATAAACTAACTTAACAAAACAAAAACAAAGACTCAACAAAAAAGAAAACAAAGAAAATAAAAAAAAAACTTAATTTAAAAACACACGAATATACAAGTTAAGGATGACCAGTTAAGGGCCTCAGAAAAACACAGCCAGGGGATCCGGGAAGGTTGGAGGGGTCACAATGGTCCCGCTTAAAAACCAAACTTCTTAGACACCGAAGGTGTCGCCTATAGAACTCCTAGACACTGTATTGACGGAAGTGCTCACTGGGGTTACCATAAGTTAGCTCATATGAAAAATCTTTTTTAAATTTTAAGATAAGAAACAAAAACAAATTAAGATAAAATGAAACAACAAACCATAAACGAAAATGAACTAAGTATTCTAAACAAACTCAAACAAACGAAATAAATTGTTGTACTAAAAGAAACAAACCAAGAAACCAAAGAAAAACACAAACAGCACTTTCTATCACCTATTTATCACCATTTGGACAGATTCGTTTCTATGTTTTTCAGCTTCGACCTCTGTTCAGTTTGTAGGCTATAACTTTCCAACCGTAAGTCCAAATTTCACGTTCTTTAAACGGTTGGATTCAGCACAGAAAAACAAAGAACCCAACGCGGACCAAAAGGCAAAAACAAATTATGGAAATAAATAGAATTCAAAGAAGAGAAAGGATTGAAATGCTTCCCCTTGAAGCGATTAGGTCGAGCATGGATGCACTTGGAGGTCGCAACATCTCCCATTGCTCCACACTTCCTATCTTTATCATTGAAGTTGCCATCTCTCTCCATTTTTATTGAGCTATTTACATTGCTAAAACAAACACACACAAAAACTTGAAACGGAATTAAAAGATTAGGAAATAAAAACTAAAATGAAAAGGAAAATCAACACACATTCAATTTCATGTTTCAAAGTAACAAGCAACAAAGTAAATCAAACTAGCTTATGAAGTTCGTTCTTTCTCAAATATGATTATCCATATGGTGTGTGGTTTTAATCAAGTATTCAGAAAAAGCATTTAGCTATGGTGTTTAGTCTAAACACAAATTCCGAACCCATTAAGAACAAGAAGAACAATAAAGAACCAAGTAGAATTTAAACATGGTGTTTGTCTTCAATATCTACCCATTCATTCACTAATCAGTCCAAGAGTCATATGGTGTTTATGTAAACTTGAACAAGATATTTAATTAAGAACAAGTGAGTGAAACCAGAAACTAGCAATAATCAACATGCTACTTGAACCTTTTTTTGTGTTGTGTAAGCTAGGACTCAAACCCAGTTCTCTTGCTTGTCAGGCAATTGTCCTTGTCCGTTGGACTACAAACACAACTTATCAATTAACGTCATTAACTTTAAAACATGAAAATGTTCAGTTTAAGAAATAAAATAAAATAAAATAGGAAAGCCAAATAGAATCAAACAATGTTACCGATCCCGGCAACGGCGCCAAAAACTTGTTGTGTAGATACAGCTTCACCAAAATGGATTCAGTTGCATCCTCAACTTGTGATACTCGCAAGTGCACGAGCCGTTCGGTAGTATAGCGTATGTAAGTGCGAGGTCGATCCCACGAGGATTGGTGATTGAATGATTCAATTCATTTTCCCTACACAAAACAGAAAAAAAAAAAGAAGGGAAATAAATAAAACAATGAAGAAAGAAATAAGTAACTCAAGCAAATAAGTTCCCAAGTTCAATTAGATTAATGGATTGATTCTAGCTAAAGTATGATTAAGCCATGGTGTGTGGTCATAACCTTGTGTTCCTAATTCCCTAATTTGATCATTTGTTGTCTAACCTAAAATTAAGCATTAGGAACCCATTAAGCATAGAAGAAAAATTTAAACAACCAAGCATGTATCTAATCCCTGTTGTTGAATGTCCATACATACTCTTCCTATTCATAGTTCAATTCGAATTAAAGCATGGTGTATACTCTTAATTCAAACCAAGATAGCTAACATGCAAGCCTAAATGGTGATCAATCATTCAAACTAGCATATTAACTTATAAGCATAATGAATAAGAACAAAAACCATAATTGAAACTTGGAAACTAATTAAACTTGAATACTTAAGAAAGAATGTACATAAGGAAAAATAAAGTAGAACTAAGAAATACTTAAGCAGAATTTCAGCACAAATATTTCATTACTACAATTGAAAACTAGAAAATGAAACTAAGAGAATTTGAGGGAGAGAAGGGAAGGGAGCTCTAGAGAAGTGTTTGAGAGCTCCCCCCCCTTGGGGTGTGATTACAAGCTTAGAGAACCTCCCTATTTATAGGCCTAGGGGAAGTGAAAATCTGAATTCAAAAAGACTAATGCATACAACACTTGAATTATAAAATCTGAAATGGTTGATGCACTTGAATTAGAAAATATGAATTGGATGATGCACTTGTATTAGAAAATCTTGAATGGTTGATGCACTTCCCCATTAAATCCCACCAGCAGCCCTAGCTCATCTTCATGTCACCATGACCAAGCTTCCAACCAGAAATGATAGCTCATTCCTAGCTCACCATGACCAAGCATCCAACCAGCACATGTTGAGGTCAGCATGACCAACAACTTCAAGGGCTTACAACTTGGGCTTCCCTTAAGCAAATTAAGACTTAGCATGCAAGGATTGCATAATTTACTATCCAAAGCCATCATTATTACCTAAAGCTCAATGAACTGAAAGATAAACACAAAAAGGATTAAAAGCATAAGTTTAACTCAAAAACATAACCAAATCATAAACTACAAGGGTACAAAATGATATACAATTATGAACCGATCAGGCTTCATTAAAGAAAAAAGAAATATGATCATTGTGGGGGCTTTTTTCTTGGGGAGCTACGCGGGCCTAGGCTGCCGTAAGGAGAAAACTAAAGAAAATATCCCCCTTGTGTCTGAAGTTCAAAGATCAGACCCCAAAATATTTCGAAAGGGTTGTAAAGCCTTAGGAAACACCTTGGTTACCTTCACCAACGAAAATAATAGCTGCTTCCAGATAAATTCTTGGCTTGGCATGAGAAGCTTGTGGCATGGGAGCAAAATCAACATGAGTTTAGCACCGAAGAGAAAATTATGCGTACTTGGGGGAAAATAGGAGTGTTAAGGTAAGAAAGGGAAGGTTTGCAAGCAGGTTTGGCTGAAAAAAGGGGGGGGGGGGGGAGAAAGAAATGGGTGTCTTAAGTTTTCTTCGGCAGCTTGGCAGAGGTTCTGTCAAATGTGAGAACAGTCTCCCAGAAGAAGGAAAATGGAAGAGAATGGAGAATGGAGCACAAAATTGCTGGGTTTTGCATGCAAGAGAGGAAGCTTGCTCTCTGGATGTGTGTTATTTTTGGTTGGGTAGAAGAGGCCTCTTTTATAGCCAGCTGGAAGCTATCATTTTTCAAGAAACCCTAATGGTTTCTGTCCATTTTAGCCAAGTTTTTTCCTTCCTTTGTCTTCTCATCCCTTCAATCATCCTATTTTGGTGAAATCCACTCTGCCCAATCCCACAAAATCAGGGATTTTTAGGAGCTCAATGCTCTTCCCGCAGCTGCCTCGAGTGGAGAACTTCTATTTTCAGCCATCCTTCTTTCTTCTTGTCTCCCCTCTTCTATGGCTAGATCTGATGGGGGAAAGAAATGGGTATGTACACTGGTTTGAAGGGTGTTTTGCTCAAGTATCCCTTGGTTTTTTGGATATTTTTGCTTGAAACTTGTTCCCCCCATGTGCTGGAGCCTCTCAGGAGCTCTCTGCATAGTGGACATCCAGGACTTCCCTTCGTGGCTTCTGTTTTTTCAGGAAGGGGCTGAGGCTTTTGCTACTTCTCATTTCTAATTTTATGGGCCTTCTAAGATAATGGGTTGGTTTGTCAAAATAAATGGGCTAACCTCAACAAGCGTTGGCCTATTTTTTGTTGAGGTGTTGGGCTAATTTGGTTAAGCTAATGGGCTATATCGGTTGGGCTTTTTGGTTGGGATATTTTCTCTTTGTGCTCACCCACATGTTTGGGCCTAAGAAATGGGCCTGAGTTCCAAGGCTCCCAAGCAACCCCGGGACTTCCATTTCTTGGCCCATCAATGGGCCTCATGTCAACTTATTACCATCTATACCACAACCCACTCAAGCAAGCCCCAGGCATCTTGCGTGGCTTAGGCCAACTTAAGCTTGCAGCGTGGCGTGTTGCTTATTTGCTTGACATGGCATGTGTGCAAGCGTATATGACGAACTTTCGCGTGCCCAAATTGGATTTCTTCTTGGTAAGGTATTGCATTGGGACGAGAATTTATTTGGGCCAAACCGTGACTTTTTTGGGCCTCAACAATCACAACACGAGAACCACTAAAAACAAGAATGGTGATTTGAAATCATTAAAGTATTATTTCTTTGATATATAAATCTCTATCAGAGAGCTCATAATAGATTAACATTTTCCTTTAATCGCAAATAATGATATAATTACATTTTGAGGAATGGCAGCATGTCAATTTATGAGACTGCAAGTTCCATGGAAAATATATAGATAAGGGCATGAAAATTCCCAAACTGAACTTATTATTCACCAACCATCTGCGTACCTAGACTCCACATGGAAATCCCCCAAATTGAAATTCCTTGGCTAATGTCCTTTACAGATATTCAAAATCTGAAAATCCCCCTAACTAAACTAATTCTTTAACTCTCTGCATTGGAAATGGACCTTACATTTTTTTTTTTTTTGTGTTTCTTTACCAATAGATAACACACACAGATGAGGAAATGACACCTTTTACTGTAGGAGTGAAGCGGAATTACATATTTGGTGGAATTTGTAGCATTACAGCAAATGCATCCATCAAGGTTCGTACCTTCTAAAGAATCTTTTGTTAGATCATTCGTATATATATTATATATTTTAAATGTATAGCAAAGCGGCTATACTGCACAACATGGTAGCCTTTTTCGATTACTTTAATTAGTAATTATATTTTTATTATTATTATTTTAGTGAATAATTAGTATTTAAATATTTTACTAATTTCATAAATTACTGAATTAGTTTGTTTAATTTAATATTTACACTTAAGTAATATCTTAGCCTTATTTAATTATATTAATTATTATTTATGTTTTAATTGTTCTTTATTTAATGAATAATTAGCATTTAAGTTTTGTAATTAATTTCATAAATTAACACCCCACACGGCCACACACCCCAATCCCACCCACATAAAATCTTTTTTTTTTTTTTTGAGTTTTTCTATTTAAACCCCGCACTTTTTTTTGTTCACCCCAATTCTAATTCTAATTTTCACAATTTCTAAGTAAACCCCATTGTCTTTCCAAACTGCCCCCTAAATACACACCCATGAGAAAAAATAATTAAAAAAAACTCATCAGCCTCACACCCCACACCCCACTTTCTCCTTATGTGTAGTGTTATGTCGAGCAGAAGCAGCCGGAGCCCCTCTCCAGGTGTTTGGTGCGGCAAGAGTTTTAGGCACCTCGGTCTTTTCTTGGTCCATCTCTTCTGAAACGGCTCTCCTCATTCTTTTCTTGGGGTTCCATCAATTTCCACAACCACACTAGGATCAAGCCACCAAATTTTTATCTTAGTCGTCCAGAACCAAATGAAAACAAATTGCATAATTAACACTACGAATTTAAGCACCTAAGTTAGTAATTACTAGAATCCTTAAGAACTTAAATAAAATGAAAAGTAATGCAGCAAGAAAAAATAAAAAAAATACTTAACGTCACCTCTAAAAACACATTTGCACAAATACAATTAACAATCACCAAGAACCCAGATGATATGAACCCCCAAAAAAAGGAAAATGCAACCAAAACTTGAAGAAATATTGAACCAACTACTGAGGATCCTTTCAAATAAATACCATAAAGAATAATAAATAACCCAGATAACAGCAACTTCAGGGAAACAATTATAAATTCAGAAAAGACAAATAAAAAAATTACTCTCCCTGAAAATGAAGAAGACAAGTAGTCAAGAAGATAATAGCGATAGAATTACAAGTGGGTATCTTTATGTCTTCATGAATGACAAATGAAGAGCAGTCATCATGAGAGAGCTCGATGATTGCCTAGACTTTGCAGGCAGTGGTTTCTGTTTTTGTTGTTGTTGATAGCAGTGAATTATGTTCTTAATTTGAGCAATCAGCAACCAAAGAAAAGTATGGGGTTTAAACACAATAATAAGTTGGATGACCTTTTTTTGTCTTTTTACACAATAATAAAATTTAATAGCTTAATGATTTAAGTATTGGGGTGAACAAAGAAGAGTATGAGGTTTAAATAGAAAAACTCTTTTTTATTTATTTAGTTAACTAAACCTACGAGTCTGATAGAAAGAAAAATATAAACTAACCTCACACGTGACACATACCCATTTTCAAAAAACACTCATTTCATTCCCTCATAGAAAATCCTTTACCTTGGCTTGAATACCTTCTTTTCATTTTTATTTTTCAAGTTGGCTTGAATGGCTAGATGGACTAAAATGTTTCAGTTTTTTTTCTTCTTCTTTTGTAATAGATAAATGCTTTCAATTTTTTTTTTCCTTGCAGGGAAAAGTGTAATTGTTATAATTGACCTTAAAATTTATACTTCAATTTTGTTATGTTGCTAGTAATTAATGTTGCTAGAATTACATAGGTTTAATTTTTTTTTTATTAGATATTTGGAACTTCTTGTTATCAATGAAATTCACTTGTATGGTCAAGTTTTCTATCTTTCAGTAGGTTTGTATGTAAGGTAAATTTATCCCACCTTATTTTCAAATTCTGGATCCGTCCCTGTGTGTTTGAATCCCCACATCCAACATTGCTTGTATACAAAATTATAAAAAATATATAGAGAACAAGGAGAAGGGCATGTGTAAAAAAAAATGGACATAGTCGAGAGAGTTTTGCAGACAGGAAATCCGACACATGTCGTATTTTCATTTTCACCCATCTCTGACCAAATTTATTCCTCTCAAATCTCAACTTCATAAACTTTCATTGTTCTACAATGGCTCATCCTTATTTCGTAATAAGTTTCTCACTTCTCGAAATTTCAATTCTATAAAGAATTTGTGTTGGCTTTTATAGAAGAAGAGCAGCTAGCCGACATAGACTAACTACCCATGCCATCTTGGTGCCGAGCCATACCATGTCCACGGACCACTTTTATATTAAAGCCCAATCGTGCTTCAGGTTACGCAGGCATCGAGGTGCAGCAGTGTAGCTATGCTATAGCACTTGACTTGCTTCTATTAAAAACGTTTCTAGCAAGACTAAGGGGTTTACCTCAGTGGTGAGGTCCCTCCCCCTCCCCCCTCTTGGTCACCCTTCGAATCCCAGGAAAAGCCTGGAATGTGCCCCCCTCCCCAAATCGCTAATTATCAAAAAAAAAAAAAAAAAAAAACATTTCTAGCAAAGGCGCTTATAAGCAGAAATACTTTCTACCTAAGCAATTCTAAACGTGGCCTGTCCATAATCCGTAGTTTATCGAAACATTAGTTAAAGGAGGACATTCATATAATGTGCTGAGTACGCTGTAAGAAGTTACGGGAAACAGAACCTTCGTGCATCATTTTTTTGAGGTTTAAAACGGAACCAAAATGTCTAAGTAGTTCTACTGCCTAATCTGATGCAATTGGTCATTTTTGGAGAGTGCGTGTCCAAACCAGAGTCTACGCATCTGCGAGAGCAATAAGTTGATCGACCACATTTGGATCTGCAAGAGTGCTGGTGTCACCAAGCTCATCTAACTGTCTAGAAGCAATTTTCCTCAGAATCCTCCTCATTATCTTCCCACTCCTTGTTTTTGGAAGGCCAGGGGCCCAGTGGACTTTGTCCGGTGCTGCAAATGCTCCTATCTGAAAAATGTTTATAAGAATTTTACGTACTTGTGGCTACTCATCAATAGCATATGGAAGATACATCCAAACAAGAAGACTGAAAGTGCGATTCATTACAAGGTTTCCGGGCTGAACGACATGTCAGCCAATTCAAATATAGTTTCAGAAGATATCATTATCATATGTGAAAAATACCACCTTTTTAAAAATAAATTTGTTTTTATCTGCATAATCCTGACACCATCCAGGGGTATGATGGCATGGCACTATGGGGTAAGAATAAGTCTTCAAGAATTCTATGCAAGTGTACAACGTAGCCCTAATACCAGCTGGAGTGCCGTAACATCACAAGTAACAAGATGCAGTAAACTTAAATGCTGAACTAGATATATACCTGCTTTCTGACATTCAGTATAAGGCTTTTCCGGAGTTCTTCGCTGTAAGGTACACCCTCCACAATAGTAACAAAGGCATATATACCTTGTCCTTTAACCTACAGCAAGAAAGCAATTTTGTTCAGACATGCATACTAGCCACAAGCATCTGCTGTTTTTAGTCTGTTCACTTCAGTATTTTCCCTTTTCTCTTCCTGGGTTCTGCATCACATACCTCATGCTCAACGCCGACCACAGCAGCTTCAGCACACTGGGGATGTGATACCAGAGCAGATTCCACTTCTGCTGTACCAATACGATGTCCACTGCACACATTATGGTATTATTATTGAGCATAGGCAATAAACATCAATTGCAGTCTTCGAAATTACAACAAGCTGCAAAGATACTTGCGTAGAGGAAGTTAAGGAGGGGAATATCATAATTTAAAATCCTTAGAAATCTACATATTAACAATCCTATTAGTATATTTAGCTCACTCATACGCATAAAACATAAAAAATTATATGGGCACAGCTTATGGAATCCAAAAAATACCTGACATTGATAACATCATCAACCCGTCCTGTAAGCCAGTGATATCCATCTTTGTCCCTGAGGCATTGATGTGTACAACTTAGCTGTCTTGAACCCCCATATAATATACAAAACACTCCTAATAAATCCTAAACTATAAACCCAAAAAAAAATTTCAAATCTTGCTTTGGAAACAAAAAAACTTCATATTAGCATTCATGCTGACGAAATTGAAGATTGACATTATTACTTACCTGCGGCATCCATCACCACTAAAATAATACCCAGGGAAAGGTTTAAAGTAAGTAGTTTCGTATCTTTCATGATCACCATAAAGAGTTCGGAATGCTCCAGGCCATGAGCTTTTTACACACAGATAACCACTGCACTCCCCTTCAATCTCAACACCCTTCTCATCCACTATGACAGCCTGCAGTTACAAGGAAAAAAGTTAATATGATGTAGATCTTACAGATTCAAAAGTGTAAAAAGAGAACAGTATGAAGATGATGATAAGTATCCATAAAGAGAATAAAAGACCTGAACTCCAAAGAAAGGGAAAGTAGCAGAACCAGGCTTCTGTGGCCAGGCACCCGGTAATGGAGTTATCTGCCAGGTAAAGAAGGTGAATCATTTCAAGTTAAAAAGTCGGACCGATGGAAGTCCAGGTGAATGCAGGTATATATTGGCACATATGTGGGGGTGGGGGAGTGTTTAACAAGTAAAATCTCGAGAAATATTCTGATGCCAACAATTATGTTCAGCTTGAACACCAGTTAATGGCACAAGGGATAAAAACTATTTAAGAACAGTACTAGAATACCATAAAGCCACCGGTTTCAGTTTGCCACCAAGTGTCAGAAATAGGACATTTTGAATCTCCAACCAGATTGAAAAACCACCTGTGCCAAAAAGGGCTGAGTTAATAATTCTTTTTGAGTACGAAATGCAGCTTTTGGATCAGACAACAAAAGAAATGAGAACCTCCATGCACTTGGATTAATAGGCTCGCCTACACTTCCAAGGACCCGTAAGGATTTCCGCGAGTATCGCGTAACATGCTGCATGAAAAAGTTGAAGTAGAAATTCAATATACACATATAATAAACATTATGTAAGTGGAATCTTAAGCTTATCTAGACAACAAGACCACCATAGACATATGAATACAACTATGTAAAATGGGCACTCTTGCAATGCAGATAGTAAATAATGAAGATTATACAGAAGGACTAATTTCTCGATAGGTAATTCATTTAAGAAACACCAACGGCAGGGCAACCCAAGTAAACCAGATATGTAAGATAGAGGAGTGGCTTTGACAA
Organism: Prunus fruticosa; assembly: GCA_018703695.1. Classification (NCBI taxonomy): domain Eukaryota; kingdom Viridiplantae; phylum Streptophyta; class Magnoliopsida; order Rosales; family Rosaceae; genus Prunus; species Prunus fruticosa. The sequence goes on along the minus strand of CM031919.1, from coordinate 38,952,694 downwards.
AACAGAAGGATAAAAATGAAACAGGGAGAAAATGACGAGGAGCTTATGGCCAAAAAATGCAGACAAGTTTTATACTTCAATTAAAACTATGTTCAGTTCTCTTAGTCTTCACTGCAGCCTGATTTAGGTAAAGGGAAAAAACCATTAGATCGAAATAAAGTTTCGGAAGTGATCAACCTAGAACAAACAAATAGAGTAATGTGTTCTTTTCGGACTCTACATAGCTGTGAACAGCCATCACGAACTTATAAAATTGTCTTGATCAATAATAATACATTAAAAATATCACATCCACATAAATGGAAGTAAGGACAGGTTAAATATCTTACCTCGTCACTATCACGCATGAGGGACCGCACTAATGTGGGGGCAGTATAAAATATGGTCACTTTGTATTTATCAACAATATCCCAACAGCGTCCAGGATTAGGATAATTTGGAGCCTGCAATATATACATGGATAGTAACTACTATATTAAAGGCCAACATTGGAAATCCAATTCAGCAAAAATAATACTGAGCGTATGCACTAAAAGTTACATCATAATCAATACACTGCAGCACTTTTTTCACATGAGATGCTCAGGCATTATCCTGATATTGGGATACAACTAGTTGATGTTCTAAATGTTATTATGTAGTTAACACTAAAAAAGTTCATTTCATGCAATAGTATAATGTAAATAAGTATTTAAGAATTTATATAGATCATAGACAGTAATATATGATTCTCACCATAAGGTAAATTAAATGTTATATTCACAACTAGCCAACTGCAGTTTCATATTTTGCTTCTTCAGGATTTTGAGTCGAAAAGTTAGGCTATACAAGAGGGGCTACCCTTCTTACCAGAAGAATCTCCCCACCCTTTAAGGTTCAACTACCAACAATATTATAAGTCCAACCAAAAACCTTTGGCTAAAGGGGAGAGGTACCAGTAGGCTATAATGCCACTGGGAAAGAAAAAACATACCTTTAGACCTAGCTTTCAAGCTTCTTTCTTGTATAGTCATTTTTCTTTTCCATTTTTGCCCAAAGGCTTCCAAATGCCAGAGTAGAGATTTTGGCTATGTCCATGCAGATGAATATTTTCTTTTGACATCTATTTTATGTTTTTGTCGTAAATGTAAACAATAATCTGTGTATTAATCTGTCTATCAATTACCCCTTCAAATATGACAGCAGACGCTCCATTTAGCAGTGGTCCATATGTGACATAGCTGTGCCCAGTGATCCAACCACAGTCAGCTGTACACCTAAAACAGAGATAAAGCTATGTTCAGTGACAAGAAAAAAGGGGGAATCAGCATAAATCAGCTTCTTTAACATGAGAAGATCAAATTAATATTAATGATAAGCACAGGGTTTTTAAGGATACCAGTAGATGTCAGATGGCTTGTAATCAAATGCATATTTAAATGTTGTTGCAGTGTACACCATATATCCTCCAGTTGTGTGGACAACTCCCTATAAGAGACTAATATTAGAAGAAGCCAAAAAAAGAAGAAGGGAAAGATGAATTAAAGTACGGAACATATATACCTTCGGCTTGCCAGTGCTCCCACTAGTATAGAGCAGAAAAAGTGGATCTTCTGCATCAACCCACTCCACTGCACAAGTAGTTGGATATTCAGGTATGACATCCTGGAAGATAATCATGAGTCATCAGTCACAACCGTCCATAAAACAAACATTCAAGCCATTTAAAAGCATATGATGAAACACTAATATAGGAAGAATACATGCATGTTACAGATAAAAGCACTCTTGCTTTCATGGAAATCTGTATAAAGAGGTGCTAGTGCTACTACTAACCTGCCACCATACATCTCTTTCTTCTTGCCATTTGGTACTTTCTTTCTTCATAGCCGATTGATTTTCATAAGTTAAGCATACATCTGCTCAAATAGGGAATCATACATCCATTATACTAAAAAAGAAAAGCAAATCAATCCTTGGTCTTAGAAAAAAATATATATATAGAGGATTGGTCTGTTATGGTTGATTACTGTACTTATGGAAACAATTTTTGCAAATAACGTCAGATCCAGACAATCTTAAATCCAAACCTGCCTCTCAATGGATGCCCAATAGAAACCTAACAATTTTCTCAACTTTCAGTAAGTTCAATTTTTTTTCTCGAACTAAGTTAAGGTTTAATAAAAGAAACAGGATACCACTACCAAATACATTTTTTTGAAAAAATGAAAAAATAACAAAAGGGAGACAGTAAATAATATAATGAGGAAACTGTAAAATTAAATTTATCCTATCCTGAGACAGAAGTAATTAGATAGATGTGTGCATAAATCACATAGCAATTAGCAAATTTCCATACCTATAGAAACCCCACTTTGGGATGATTCAATAAGGGCAGCATCAACTATATCTTTGAGGTGGATGACCTTAGAACCCCTTTTAACAGCATTGCAAGTGATTACAACTTTCGGTTTGCAATCCACAATTCTTTGAGCAAGAGATTCTGCTGAAAATCCAGCAAAGACAACCTGAAAGAATGGAAAAGGCAAAATTAGAAAAAAGAAAGAGTTGTGGATGTTGGAAAGCAAAGAGTAACATGGTGCAATACCGAGTGAACTGCACCAACGCGAGCACAAGCAAGCATTGTGATTGGAAGTTCCATTAACATTGGTAAGTAAACCACAACAGCATCGCCCTTTTTAACTCCAATATCTTTCAAATAGTTTGCAAGCTGCGAGCAGTAGAGGTAAGAGAAGGTGAGATAATTGATTAGCAACTCACAGAATGAAGACCCAATCTCTTGTTTTCTATTCTTGTTGTTTTTAATGATTAAATTTTGTATTGAATTTTATGCATGCGTGGGAGTGTGTGCGAGAGAGAGAGAGAGAGAGAGAGTGATAATGTAAATGTAATTGTAAGGAATAATGATAGACCTGGCAAACGTTGTGGAGAAGCTGGATGTACGTTAAAGTCGCATCAACACCAGGTTCATTGCCTTCCCAGTAAAGGGCAATTTTGTCACCAAGTCCAGCTTCAACATTTGAGTCAAGGCAATTGTAGCAGATGTTGGTGATACCGCCCTTGAACCACTGCTCAAAACACAGATGGTGGTCAAAAGGAAGAGGAAAACGCAATCAAAGGGGAAAACGAAATCCACCACGCTGATCACCTCAATTCTGATATCGCCTTTCCTGACATCGAGATTCTCCAAGTAGACTTGTTGGCCCCATTTCTGTTTCCAATAGAAGCTGGAAGCAATATCCGACCAAAACCCGGCGGGGTCCTCGATGGACCTCTTATACATCTCCAGATACTGACGAGGACGATGATGATAAATTGATAATGGTATTGGTTAAATCAATAAGATTAAATGTTGTATGGACAGAAAAAGAACAAACAAAAGAGAGAGAGTTGTAGTAGTTACCTTGCGGGGAGAGGGAACATGAGCCTGGCGGGAGAAGTCGTCGCTGGGGAAGATGAGATCGTTATCTTCAGAAGCGAGTGCTTCTCCCAAAACGATGGCGTTGAGGTGGGGAATGTTTCCAGGGCCAGAAGGCATTGTGGCCATGGACTCCACATGCCGCAGATGATTGGTTGTGGTAATGTTGTTGGCAGATGATGATTCCATGCCCCAAATCACCTTATTATTACTAGTGCTCATAATGCTGCCGCCGCTACTGGTGCCCCAAGCCCAGGATTTAAATCTGGATCTTCCCCACAAAGAAGAAGAAGAAGTAAGACTAAGAGGAGGAGGAGGAGGAGGAGTAGGAGGAACCGAATTTGGAATTGACTTTCTTCTCTTCAGCTCGGAATACGACGTTAGTATGGCTACCGGAGGAGGTTCAGCAACAATTATATTATAATAATTCGTATTGTAATATTGAGCGACCATTCTACCTGTCTGTCTTTCTGCCTAACCTCCCTCTTGCTTGCTCAATTATTATAACGAGTTATGAATTATGACTTTTTGCCACCTTTATCTGTTTTTTTTTATAAAAAAAAGGAAAATTAGTTTGTTTTCCACCCCTTGCGTGATATGTGATCATAGTGATCATCGATCAGGTCAGTCAGCCTAACGGATGGTGGATGCTTATCTTCTTTTTTGCCATTCCATTTTTTCAAAATCTCATCTCGTGATTATTAAACAACATTAACCTAAAAATAAAATAATAATAATAAGGCTTTTATCACAAAACGTCCCTAACGTTTGCGAAACTATCAGATTCGCATCCTTAAATATTTTTTGTATCACTTATGATCTCTAACGTTAATATAAGTGCTTGCCTTAAATAGTCCATTTGTCAACAAAATCTTTAAATCCAGAGATATAATCATCAAATCAATCCAAAATTATCAAATATATATATATTTTTTTTATTTCCTTCCCTTCTATCTCTTTCTTTCTTCTTCTTCTTCTTTCTCCCTTCTTTTTTTTTCTTCTTCTTCTTCTTCTTTCTCTCCGCCTGATAGGTTATATATATGAAAAAAAAAACATAAGCATTACATATGACCAGCAACTCAGAATTGATATTGACTTCACCTGGATTTCATTTCTTTTGACGGTCTCAAGAGAATCATCCATGTAGCCAGTAATGCCCTCATCCACTGACAACAGGAAGAGATCCAGGCCATAATTGTGCCGCCTATTCAATTCCGACAACACATAAGCAAGGACAGTGGAATCTGGCAGTATTAAATAACATAAAAAGCAATTATCAGAAGAAAAGCCGAGGTCCACATAACTTCTACAATCTAATATGGCATTAACTAGTATTACAAGAATAGCTTGGTTAGTTTACCTTTCCCACCAGAGGCGCCAAGGGCAATGCGCTCACCATGCTTAAATAACTGGTTTTCGACAATTACCTGATGGATCTCCTCCTCAAATACCTCATAGAAACACTCCCTCCAAATGGAAATTTTTAGTGGATGGGCTTTTCAATTTTCCCGCTAAAATGAAGATTTGATAATGATTGACTGGACAGTATTTGCCTCTTTCAAAATTACTTATTCAATAACGCAACCACTTCAGAATGTAAACAGAATTTGCCTCTTTCTGTTTTTGTACTTCCATGAAAGCTTATAAAGTGGGCCAATGTAAGCCCAACTCACAACACAAACAGACACTGAGAGAATAAAATATAAATAATAATCAAGAAATTTAACAAGGCTCACCTCAAAAAGAAGAAGAAGAAGAAAGAAGAAGAATCTGGCGGAGAGAAAAAGAAGAAGAAGGAAAGGAATATTTTTTTTATAATTTTGGATTGATTTGATGATTATATCTCTAGATTTAACAGTTTTTTTTTTTACAAAGAGACTATTTAAGAGCACCTATGTTAATGTTAGGGACCATAAGTGACACAAAATTACTTTAAGAATGCAATCTGATAATTTCGCAAATATCAGGGACATTTTGTGATAAAAAGCCTAATAATAATAATGGCCGGCAGCTTCGTCGTGTCCGCCTGTTCGTTCAATTTGTTCAACTTCTCAAACTCACAGAGTCAGACTCTACTAATTATTTTTAAATTGAAAATTAGAAAAAAGTGGAAGAGGAAGGGCGGTTTTGTTTGACATGTTTAAAAGAAGCGAACAACTTTTTCCTAAGGTCGGCACAACCAAGGTCTGAAAATATTGATGATATCGGAAATATCGGTCGTTCAAAAAATACGGAAATTTCGAATGGAAATATCGAGATATTATTGATATCGATAAAAATTAAATAAAAACCACGAAAATTGTAAGAAAAACTTGGAATTTTTTATTGAAACTTTGGAGAATGTTTATTTAGTCAATTATCTATTAGTTTATCACAAAAAATTGGAATGAAATGCATTGCATTATGGGTTTAACTGATTTAAGTTGATTATATAACGAACTGAACAAACACTGTGAGTGTAGAATAGTAATTAATGAAAGAAGATTAAACACACCATAATCATTTATATATAATAATTTACTACAATATTCTACATTTTATACATTGTATGGTAAGATACATAAGTGACTTAGTACCACATAAAGTTCCCATTTGCGTATTATCACAAAAACATAAGCAACATGGTGATTAAGGCGTTGGAGGAGTGAAATGGCAGGGGTTCAAATCCCCTTTGCATGTGTGTTTTGTGTTTTTTTTCCTTTTTCCATTACATCAATATTTTCAATATTATAGCGATATTTTGATAAGATATTGATTTAAGAATGGAACTCTCTGTTCAACATTTACTACAGTCTCTTCAGTTCAGAAAATTACTCTCTTCATTAGTACTACAAACTAATAAAGGAAGAAGCAATACAAATCAAGGAGGGAAAATTCCAAGATCAAGGAGGTCAAGCCATTTCCGTCCAAACACCTGGTCTCGGTCTGGTCACTTGCAAAGCTTAAGCTTATCATTTGCCAAATCCGTAACCATGAGATGAGAGTCTGGTTTCATATCTTTTTTCAAAGACAATACCTTGTCCTTGGTCTTGGTCTTGCTGTGGCACACATATATTGTTACGTAATCAAAATCCAGTCATTTATCAGTCAGATAGTCAACCCAGATCATACTTGAAGCTCTCAAGTGCATATACCAACTCAGACTCTTAAGCAATCTAACTCCTCTGCACAAGTGAAAGATGATTGTCGTTGTCCTCTGCTTTATATCTGTTTTGCTTTACAGGCATGGATTGCGCTAATTTGCATACCTCATCTAACATATCAGCACGGCTATATAGTTCAATCATGCAAGTGTAATGCTCTAAAATAGGCGTAATACCATAGTGTTTACTCATGTATTTGAAATACATACAACCAGCCTCCAGATTATTTGTATGCAAACAAGCAGATAAAACACCTACAAAAGTGATTGCATCTGGCCTTACGTTCACCTTCTCCATCTCTGCGAAAAGGGCAAGGGCTTCCTCTCCAAACCCATGTACACCCAAGCTTGTGATCATTGCATTCCATGTAGCCAAGCTCTTGATTCGCATTTCGTCAAATACTCTCCTTGCGTCCTCTAAACTACCACATTTGCTATACGTATCAATAAGAGCTGTCCCAAGGAAAACATCAAGTTTAAATCCATTTTTAAAAGCAAAGTCGTGAATCCATCTACCCAATTTGAGGCTCCCCAATTGGGTACAAGCTTTCAGCAAGCTTACCAGCGTGAATTCGTTTGGCCTAACATCACCAACCTGCATTCTCCAGAACAGCTCAAAAGCCTCTTCAGGTTGCTGATTTCTAACATACCCATTCATCATTGCTGTCCATGAAACAACATTTTTAGCTGGCGTTCGCTCAAAAACTGCTCGGGCAGCATGCAATTCCCCACAAGCAACTAGCCCCGAAATCATGGTTGTCCATGAAACTACATTTCGTACACGCATTTTTTTAAACACCCTGCATCCACAATCTATTTCTCCACACTTGAAGTAGAAGTCCATTAAAGTATTTTGAACAAACATGTCTCTGGAGAAACTATTTTTTATGGATAACCCATGAACCACTTTTCCTTGCTCAAATGCAGAAGAAGCAATGCAAGCTTTGATAACAAACGGAAAGGTGAACTTATCGGGTGGAAATCCTTGGCGTATCATAAGGCTATACAGAAGGAGGGCTTCTTGTGAGCAGCCGTTGATGGTATAGGACATGATCATTAGATTCCAAGTAAAAGTAAGGGGGCCTTGGATTTGATGGAATATGAGAGTGGCATAGTCCATTTTCCCATAGGAAGAGCAAAGGTGAATGAGTTTCCTGATAAGTAATTGATCGTGAGAAAGACCATTCCGGATAATCTTAGCATGGATTTGCTTGAGATGTTTGAAAGTGGCGCAATTTTGGAGTAAGGTGAGAGCTTCCTGAGAACCGAATTTAGTTACCCTAGAGCTGGTGAATAGGTTACTTTTGGGGAGAACCTCGGGAGTACATGAAAGGCATGCAACCATCATAACAGAATTGTCTTCTTTTCGGTACACAAACAAACAGAAGCGTGTCTTTCTGCAAACACCGAGTGTTAGACCTTTAACAACAGCTCGACCTGCCGATTGCCTGCCGGAGAGTGTGAACGGCAGGAACTATATGATGTGTCAAATGAAGGAATGGAAAATGAATGAGAAACAACACTTGGCTTGAAAAGACTCAAGCAAATTATAGATTAAATATGGTTCCCTTTGAGCTTAAGATCCTAGGCTCCCTAATAGATCAATGCAACTAATTCTTGACAATTTGATTGGGAGAAGTAAGGTGGGATCTGTTGTACAAATCACAGAGGTAGGGTGAATCCCCTCCCATATCCCATATCCCAAACTCAGAGGTGGGTTTTTGTTTGGGGCTAATGATGCATAGCATACTAATAACTATACTAATCAAATCTTACTCATTCCTCCCACGTCGTTTTCTGAAATCTAAAATGAACATGAATTTTCTGTGAACGTTGGCCTTTATAAAATGTAAAGCTAAAAAGAAAAACAAGAAGAAAGGACAGAATGTTACCTCTCCTTCCTCTATTGCTCAGTAGCAAAATCAATTCCAGACTGGGAACTTGGGAAGAGGAGGATAGAGCTCAGTCAAAGTAATACTCGGCTTCAACTTTCGTCTTCCGCTCTATTTACTTTACATACTGCAGATTGCAATTGCGTAGCCTTATATCATAATTCATCATCAGCTAAGATGTCTTTTTTTTCACTGAATCTGCATGGCCCATAAACACCATCACCCTCTCTTTTTCTTTTTTCCCCTTCCCCTTAACGAAAATTGATTTGGCCAACCCAGAAAGTGAACCCCGTCTTCCTCTTTCTCCGGCCGGTATTGGATACTGCAGCAAGGTCTCCTTTAGCCGTTTATTAGAACGCCTGATAATTCTAGGGCCTTTTCTCTCTCTCTCTCTCAAGTCTCGACTAGTAGCGTTCTCTAGCTAGCTAGATAGCGGCATCATGACCCGTATCACTTAACCCGTGACCCATCCGACGAAATTATATAAGTAACGACATATCATGAGATGCCGTTCAAAGGGAAGGGAGAGAACAATACGTCGTTGAAAATGTAACGACAGAAATTGAAACGATAAGAATTAAGAAACGGCACATAACTTTATTGGGGGGTTTTTTTTTTTGGCTTTTTAGTAAAATTTATAGTCTGAAAGATATTGAGGGATAAGATGAAGAAGGAGAAAGGAAAAATTCGCGACGGCTCTCAGTCTCAGGGCAAAATCAGATAGCTTCTTCCTCTACTGAATTAAAAGTCGAAGGGTAATTTTGCTTCTTTCTGGTTCTGGAAGTCCAAGATAAATAATACTATCTGCAGGAGGGTTTCGGTTAGGCTTCAGGTTTGCAGTTGTTTGGGTGGGGGGCAGGGCAGGGTTGGTGATAAATAATAAATCGGAAAATATTATTATTGGGAGAGAGAGAGAGAGAGAGAGAGAGAGAGATGGGGGCCAGTAGGAGTAGCGATCCGAATCAGGACGGGTCAGATGAGCAGCAGAAACGATCGGAGATCTACACGTATGAGGCGCCATGGCATATCTACGCCATGAACTGGAGCGTCCGTCGGGACAAGAAGTACCGGCTGGCCATCGCAAGCCTCCTGGAGCAGTACCCGAACCAAGTGGAGATCGTGCAGCTGGACGACTCAAACGGGGAGATCCGGTCGGACCCGAACCTGTCGTTCGAGCACCCGTACCCGCCGACCAAGACCATCTTCATCCCGGACAAGGAGTGCCAGAAGCCAGACCTGCTGGCCACCTCGAGCGATTTCCTCCGCGTGTGGCGCATCTCCGGGGAGGACGAGGAGTCTGACTCCTCCTCCTCCTCGTCAGTGGAGCTCAAGTCCCTCCTCAACGGCAACAAGAGCTCCGAGTTCTGCGGGCCCCTCACCTCCTTCGACTGGAACGAGGCGGAGCCCAAGCGTATCGGCACCTCCTCTATCGACACTACCTGCACTATCTGGGACATAGAGCGCGAGGCGGTGGACACCCAGCTCATCGCCCACGACAAGGAGGTGTACGACATCGCCTGGGGCGGCGTTGGTGTCTTTGCCTCCGTCTCGGCAGACGGCTCCGTGAGAGTGTTCGACCTGCGCGACAAGGAGCACTCGACCATCATCTACGAGAGTTCGGAGCCCGACACTCCCCTGGTCCGGCTGGGATGGAACAAGCAAGACCCCAGGTACATGGCCACCATCATCATGGACAGCGCCAAGGTGGTCGTCCTGGACATCCGCTTCCCGACCCTCCCAGTCGTCGAGTTGCAGAGGCACCAGGCCAGCGTCAACGCCATTGCCTGGGCCCCTCACAGCTCTTGCCACATCTGCACTGCCGGAGATGACTCCCAGGCTCTCATCTGGGACCTCTCCTCCATGGGACAGCCGGTGGAGGGTGGCCTGGATCCCATTCTGGCCTATACGGCCGGGGCCGAGATCGAGCAGCTGCAGTGGTCCTCTTCCCAGCCCGATTGGGTTGCAATTGCCTTCTCCACCAAGCTTCAGATACTCAGAGTATGAATATGATGAGCTGTAACATATGACCACTGACCAGGCAGCCAGGCATTCACTTCACTAACTGCTCCAGAGTCCAGTTCGCCATGAATCCAATATCATTGCTCAGCTCAGCAGCTCTTCTGTCTCAACCGTCAGTCAGTAGTCCTCCTTCCTTCCTAGTTCCCAGTTCCCAGTTCCTAGTTCCTAGTCATAATTGAGATACTACTGCCTTGCCTTGTTTTGCCCTTGCTCCTTACTTTATTGATGATGATTGATGTCACATTAGCTGAAGTTGAAGCCATATGTGCTGCTAGTATTAACTATTGCATTTCATGCTCTTTGCCTTCTAAATTTCTAACGAATATGCATCCTGGTTGATGGTAGTCTTAGAATCCTGCTAATTAAATTTATTGAATTCTAGCTTTTGTTCTTCCGTCTGTCATCTAGATTGCTCAATATTTATTAAAAAATACTGTCATTTCCCCCATTTTGGCTATGCTTTTTGTTTCTCTTTTGCCTTGCCTTTTCATGTGAGAAAGAAGAGATTGCTCACCTGGGGTGATTCAGACTAAGAATATATTTTGGTAGAAAACTTTATATTGTATAGATTCTGCCTGCAGCAACTTATTTTAAACATTAGCTGATTTGACCAAGCAATCTGTTTTAATGAGTTATGCAAGCATGACATGACAAGTTGCTAGTGAGTTTGTTTCTTCAATTCAAGTGCGTATTAATTTGTGTGGAAGGAAGGCTTCAATTTTTCACGTTGTAGTGTAAAATTGCATTCCTACCTTCCTATATACCAAAATCGAAGATTAAGTAATTGAGAAATGGAAGATGATTCTGTAAAAGATCTCATATTGATATATTTTTTTCAATAGAACATATTGAACATCTACAAAGTGAAAATGAAAAACAACAATTTATGAGGGTTGGGTTAGTAGTTTGAATTTCTGAGTTGGATTAGGCTTAGCTTAGTTGAATTAAATATTTTTTTTTAACATCAAGGATCTACAATTCTTCCAAGGTTGATTTGTGAGTTGGCTGCAATTTTCATTGTAGACCTACTTTTCAGCTACATTGCTGTGAAAGATGGACCTTTTCAAAAGAGAAAAAAAGAAAAACTAATTGGCATCTGTCCTGGACCATAGTCTTTTAGTACTCTGCTTCTTTGCCTTAAGAAGCTGGAGGCTTGTTTAATTTATGTTTACTTTTTAGTCAAGAGCAGCTCAAAAAATTTAGATTGACATTCTTGTGGTCAAGGTCTTTGGGTCCTAGACTAATGTGCTTTCAGAAGCTATGTGCTAGAGTGAGGTTACATTAGTCTAGATGTAAGTAACACTTTCAGTTAGTAGAAAACAGTATCTAAAGCTTACTTTCAGAAGCTATGTGCTAAAATGAGGTTATGCGAGCCTGTTCTAGCTTTCTAACTATGCGGTGTACTCTCTGTTGTTTATGGAATCCAATCTACGCATGATGCCTAGGGATTTTCGTCTTTTATGTTGTTGTGATCATAAGTTCAATACACATAACCCTACTTTGAATCTCAAGAAAACTCCCTAGATGGATCTTCAGATCTCAAAAGAAATTCTTTAAACTGTCTAGAAAACTGGAAATGCTCCAACAGTAACACTTTGTCATTGCTGATGCCTTTTAATGTTAGTTTCATTGATACATGATACAATTACTAGTTCTGTTCAATTATACATTATCAAGTTTACGACACTTTTATACCGGTCTCATTCTGTAATGTAACATGTTGATACAACTTCTGATGGGTTTGGGTTGGGGCTATAATTAAATATTTGAACTCTATTTCACATAGGCAAATTCGGGAAAGAAGATCTGAACTTTATTGAACTAAGAATCTATTACAAAGATGTATTTGTTTGGTTACTCACTCTGTTTAGTTGATCAACTTTAATCTCAAGTGAAAGAAGGTGCCCATAGCCATTCACATCATTATACCATTGACTATCACAATAAAAGTAGGGTCGCAACCGTGTTCACTGAAAAACAAATGGATGTTTGAAAGCTACCCATCGAAGAGCAAATGGATGTTTTGGAAGCTACCCACTGAAAACGAATGTATGTTCGGAGACTACCCATAGAACGACCCTCATTTCGTTTTGGAGTTAGAATTTGTTCGGTGGGAAGCCACCAAACCTCTATTGCAGTTTCAGTGACCGAACAGTTGGCAAAATCCGTATTGAAACGAATGTGGGTTTGTTGAGGAACATGTGTTGCAGCTATGTCTTTATATTTAACAACAGAACACTGTTAGCTTAAATTATAATAGCCTAATAACAATTAAAAATCAAAACACCAATTATACTTTTCTTTTTCTTTTTTTTCAAATCTTACGCTTTATCTTCTCTAACTCTTTCTCCCCACTTCTCTTCTCCACCTCCGTCGCCAATACGCCCAACACACACAGCGTTTCCCCTCCTCCGCGTTATTAATGTTTGCCGTTGTATGCGTATGCCAAAGCATAGGAGGGAAAATGCTTGGATCCTGACTGGTAAGACTTTTTCATCCTTGCAGCAGCTCTATATTCTCTGTGTATGTAAGTTGGGCGACTAAGAGAACCAGGCTCAGGCCCAAAGGCCCAAAGGCCTAATGTCCAAAATTAGTACAAAATGAAAGAAGAAAGTGAGAGTGAGAGAGATGATGGGAAATGCAAGGAAAGGAAGAGCGTATAGGAGGAATAGGAGTGGAGGGGAGAGGGGGACACAAACACGAAGCTTTAAACCTCAGCCATTCGTTGAATGATAGGCTATCCATAATCTCATCCTCTCTTGGTTTTATTTCAGTCACTCCCAACACTTGCTCTCTCATCATCTCTATCTTATTAAAATGAATATATAACGACCTTGCAAATTTTCTGACTGTCTTGCTACCACTTCTACTTCTGCTTGCTTAAGCTATAGGCTAGCTAGCTACCTCCATATCCATATCCTCTATCCTCCTTCGCAAGGATGGCTTCGGCTATTCTTTCTGTGGCCAAACCATCTCTTCAGGTTCATGCGGCTTCTGATTTTCATGTGTCACTCATTTTTCATCTGATTTTCTATATAGATATATACATATGTACACATGTATGTCTATGCGAGTGAAGAGTTAAATTAAAGCCGTACCGTCCTTGTTGTGGATTCATTGCTAGTGTTTTATATTGTTATATTGTCATCAACAACTAATGTGATGCTCAAATGATAAATTTCTCCATTTCCAGGCAAATGGAAAGGGATTTGCAGAATTCTCAGGTCTCCGCACCTCATCAGCTTGCCTTCCTTTTGGAAGGAAGACCTCAGACGATTTGTTTTCAGTCATTTCCTTCCAGACCTCTGCTGTGAGTACTGCTTTTCTTGTCCTCTTAATTATCCCACCGTCCATTTATCTATTTATTTACCATACCAATATATATATATATACACGTTTCCATGATCATAAAAAATACTACTACTTAAATAATTATATAACGTTTTAGCACAATGGTTGGTTTGGTTGACCACATTTGACGTGGAAGGTTGACTCATGTCATGTCTACTTGTAAATGGTAAATGGTAAATGGTAAATGTGATTGCGTGCGTAATGTGTCCTTGTAATTGGGAACGAATTGAAGGTGGGAAGCAGCGGAGGATACAAAAAAGGGATAGCGGAGGCGAAGCTAAAGGTGGCTATAAATGGATTTGGAAGAATTGGAAGGAACTTCTTGAGGTGCTGGCATGGGCGCAAGGACTCCCCTCTTGATGTCGTTGTCATCAACGACACTGGAGGCGTGAAGCAGGCCTCCCACCTCCTCAAGTACGACTCTACACTTGGAATCTTCGATGCTGATGTCAAGCCCGCTGGTGATAATGGCATCTCCGTTGACGGCAAGGTCATCAAGGTCGTGTCTAGCCGCAATCCCATCGACCTGCCTTGGAAGTAAGTCCTCCTGTTCACCTGGCTACGAGCTTTGAGCTTCGAGCTTAGCTAATAAACTTGCTAGCTAGCAAACACTGCCACTGCCACTGTCTTTGTCTTGTCTTGTCTTGTCTTGTCTTGCATGATATATAGAATGACTGAATGAATACAAATTCACTGCACTGCAGGGACTTGGAGATTGACCTAGTGATAGAAGGCACTGGTGTGTTTGTGGATAGGGAGGGTGCAGGCAAGCACCTACAGGCAGGGGCCAAGAAGGTGCTTATCACTGCCCCCGGAAAGGGCGACATCCCCACCTATGTGGTCGGGGTCAATGCTGACGCCTACAGCCCAGATGAAACCATCATTAGCAATGCTTCTTGCACCACCAACTGCCTTGCCCCCTTCGTCAAGGTCCTCGATCAAAAGTTTGGTAAGTTACTTTCAATTCACACCACACCACTACCAGTATGAAAAAGAATAATCAATCAATCAATCAATCAATCAATCAATAGTAATGTTAGGCTAGCTCATCCTTGAGTACTGTACATGGACAGGCATCATCAAGGGCACCATGACCACCACACACTCGTACACCGGTGACCAGAGGCTACTTGATGCCAGCCACCGCGACCTAAGGCGTGCACGAGCTGCTGCTCTGAATATCGTTCCCACTTCAACAGGTGCAGCAAAGGCCGTGGCTCTAGTCCTTCCAAGTCTAAAGGGCAAGCTAAATGGCATTGCCCTGCGTGTGCCCACCCCAAATGTGTCTGTGGTCGATCTTGTTGTCCAAGTCACTAAGAAGACCTTTGCAGAAGAAGTGAATGCTGCTTTCAGAGAAAGTTCTGCAAAGGAGCTCGCAGGTATCCTTTCTGTTTGTGATGAGCCCCTTGTTTCTGTCGATTTTCGGTGCACAGATGTCTCCTCCACAGTTGACTCATCATTGACAATGGTCATGGGAGATGACATGGTCAAGGTCATTGCTTGGTACGACAACGAGTGGGGTTACTCACAAAGGGTTGTTGATTTGGCTGACATCGTCGCCAACAACTGGAAGTGATGATCAGATCATCATTCTAATTTTCTACTCGTCATTCCCTCATCATCTCTATGTTTTTTGTTTCTCCCTAACCTCTGCCTTAATTTCTACTTTTCTCTTTTCTTTTCCAATTTATATTTATAATGAGAATATTGTTCAAACCATTTTCTCTTGCTTGTCATCATGCAAGATCGTGTTGATGCAGATGAAGTTTCTAAGCATGTACTCTTGCTGGCTTCATTATTTTCAAAATCTGTTTCTCTTTTGTTTTCCGTTGCTGAACCCAAAGGTGGCTTTGGGTCGGAGTTATGATTTTGATTCAGTAAATCAGGCACATAAAACAGTAAACATCATAAATATATTGAAAACTAAGGGCTGTTTGATGGAATATGATCACATCCACCTGTTATAATAAGCGGAGTATGATGTTCATTATCTCCCAATCTTATGATTTAGTATAACAAATATCCATTTATATTAAAACACGTGCTACTCAGTAATGCTATAATTAATCTTAACAATGATCAAAATTGAGTTAGCCATAATAACCCTGAGAATTTTGATTTCTGCACTGCATGTACCTTAATCAAAGTAATCCACACAGCTTATCAGACTAACGAAGCGGTAAGGTGCGCATAACCCAAAACAATTAGCAAATGAATAAATTCATCTTAGAGGAGCCAAACTGTTGTAAATTCGTCCTGGCACCACCCAGGGTCCAGCTCCAGACTCATTTTCGATAGTGTATATATATAGCCACTATTATAAAATACGAAGGGCTGCCCGAAGAATATACTCTGGAGATTCATTGCCCTCAGTGCTTCACTAATCTGAGTGGAGAAAAACAAACATTGGAAATTCATAGTGAATACTGATCATCTAATTTCACATGAAAGAATAATACATCATTGGTCTTACAAAAGAATTGAACAAAAATAATACATCTTGAAAACACTACAAACCAGTTACAGCAGTAATGGCCAAAATAAAAATACTAGTATATATATAAAGTTTCTAATTGAATTAAATATTCAAAACGAATAAATCATGAAAATGCAACATCTTCGGGAACATATGCACAGTGCTAAAACCTTTGAACATCCTGACTCTCATAACTTCAGGAATCACACTAGAAGCCTAGAACAACCAGTGTTTCCTCCTTGGCTTCTGTTGAATTGGAGCATCTGCAAAGACGACACACAACTAAGATATAATCAAAGCCATAGTCCCGCACTTGACACCAATAAAAGGATATTTTTAATGCAAATAAAATTTGAAAATTAAACTAGAAAAACACCTCGGATTTCATATAGTGAATTGTAATGAACCTCAGACCAAAAACTCAGCCACAGTTCTGCATAATTTTGAAATTGTCAGAATTTGAAATTGAAATAGATGAAAGAAGAATATTGGCAAATGGAAATCCAACAGCCAGTTAAAGAATGTACGCAAAGTTTGTTGATAGAAATGGGAAATGTGATAAAAGCAATTTGAAAATTAAGTCCAATTCCTTGAAGAAAAAAGTTGCCCAACGCCCATAGTTTCATGGCCCTTTCTTGTTATATATGTATTTCTTTTCGTACAAATTAGATTTAAAACATAACCCTTATGCATGAAGTCTCTTCTTGCCATACATTATATTCTCTCTTGCTCGGTTATACCAAGTATCCTAAGATAGCGGAGATCTTGGTTGATCAAAATTTTAAGCGAGGTATGCATTCTTTTGACACTGATACCACATTTAGGATTACTACTTAGCCTCCTAGAAGACCATAATATGATTCTAAATGTTTTCTAATTCCTTCAGTTCCTTCATTTTTTTTTTCAGATAACTTCCTCCCACTACCAGCCTCTCTTTAGAGATAATTTCATTCAGTAAGTTAACATCTTTGATCATGAAACTCTCAATCACCACAAGCAGTTTCCAGGGTTTCAGCCTAGAGACACTTTACAGATACATGCCAAGTTTCCACAATACCATAAATTAATGCCTGAGCCATCCTTTTTTTATCAAGCCAAAGTAGTTCTAAAAAATGAGTCAAAGCCCACCTGTCTCCATAATAGGCAGCCCCTAATCTCAGAATTGGACAGTGCCAGGAGACTAGCGAGTCTTTTATTTTTTATTTTTCTTTTTCGGTGATGCAATATTAACCTAATACTACATAAAAGAGAAAAGATACTTTCCATCTTACCACGTTTTGGTGGCTGGTACTGAGGCATAATTTCAATAAAGCAAGTATCTCTGAATGATGTCAAAAGGCAAATCTTCGCTTCAAACTGCATTCAAACAAGCAGGATTACAGAACATCATAAACTACAAGAAAAGACATTGAACAACATGACAACAAGACAATTGAGAAGTTGTCTGCACTGATGTATATGTATATCTTCCTAAAATGATATTATCTAATAATATTTGTACTATTGCATCATTTTCCAATGCTCTTTTTTATTTGTGACTAAAGATTCAATATAATCAAGTTCCATCTCACAACGAAATATTTCCTGTTAAATTGCAAAAGTAACTTGATGCCATCATCAATAAATTTTGATAGATACCAGACATCATATAATTTGGTAAGATATATGCCTATATTTCCCATTAACCTACAACCAATATCTATTAACTGATTAGGTCTTTTTTGAATAACCCAAAATACAATGAACCACAATTAATTAATAGAACTAAGTCAATGCCACCACATTCACTCTTTAAGTAACACAAACGAAAGATTCATTTTTTTCCTATCCCTAACAACATTAAGTAACAGAAACCACAGTGACGCTCTAACATTAAGCTTTTGGGATACAATGGTATCCAAGTTTTGGTTCCAAAAAGGCTTGCGTTCAAATCCTTCATTGACCATTTATTTGTTAAGTCATTGTAATGCAGAACAGGGCTGCACATGAGGGGGTGCTAGCTTGATATACAAACTGTTGTCCCATAACTCAATGTTTTCGGGTATAAACAACCTACATATTAGAAGACCTCAACATTGAGAATGAAAAAGCAATGAACCCAGTCAATATTCAACTGTATCAAACCATTGATGAGAGCCTGTGATGCAGAGCCAAGTTTAAAGTGAGACCAATAAGCCAATCTGAGTACCAAACACCACATTATTGAGGTCATTGTACTCTTCTTTTAATTAATGCTCTTCACACACGTACTATAGGCCTATTATTTTAGACTTCTATATTATTTTAGACATTATAAAATAAGCTTTGTACTCTTGAGGAAAAAAAGAGTTATGGCGGATAAAATTACTCATGTTTGGGTGCAAATCAACCAGAATTGAAAATAGAAAAATATTATAAGAACGATATGCATATCAATCTACAGAAAACAATTTCGACCCATTGGGACAACATTAACGGACCTTGTCAGCTGCTGCTTGTAAGGTAACATGATCCCCCCATTCACCAGATCTGTATCATGTGATAAATTAAAAGTGAATACAAATCTCCTCCACCAGGAAAAATAGATGAAACTAAACCAGCAATTAAATTCATGCGTACTCGCAGAAGCTTATTTTATCAAATAACAGAACTACTGACCCTAAACAATTTAACATACTTTGCCATTTTCTTGTAATAGCGTTTGTACTTCATAGGGACATAGCCTTCATACAAAGAACGACAGTCTTTGAGCTGAAAACAGGAAAAGTAGTGCAAGATAAGCAAACTCAAATTAGCCATTCACTTTTTTTTGCCTTATAAACTAATGAAAAAGTTGGTGACAAAATGTTGCACTGAAAGGTCATTATAGAATATAGATTCATCATGATAATTATGTTTGTAGAGAGAAGGAATATGGGAAGCAGTGGTTGTCAGAGCAAAAAACAATAGCTTTGGCATCCAGGGTTTACAGCAATGGCAAAGGTTGTGATTGCGAAGGTAGCAACACTGGTGGATGAAGTTTTAATTTAATCAAATATGAACAGCCACAAATAGCAGTGATAATATTTTTCAGTAATCTCTGATTTTTTTTTCTTCAATTTCTCGTAATTAGTAATCTCTGATTTTCTCCCCAGTTTCAGTAATCTCTGGTTCTCTCATTAATTGATCTTTCGTCTAAAATCAATGGATCTCCAGCCCAATTTTCTAAATCCAAATTCACCTTTTAAATTTTGTCCCTCTACAGCAATTGGGTACTTCATAATTACACTCTACCTGTTTCACAATCTCTTTCCGGACATGCTTGTGATACTCCGGAGACTTGTACATTTGATCTGAAAGTGCACGAAACTGCACCCAAAAACAAAACCAAAGAGAGAGAATAAATCAATATAAAACAAAGGATAATATTACCTATTACTTCAGAAATGCAGATACCTGACAGTTTCCATCACCAGAAACCTTTACTTCGTATAAACCATAGACATGTAACCTGTGAGGAAGTAACAAGAGATTCACTAAACTATCACCCAAGAAGAAGTTAAGCAGACGTATGTAGAGTGCAAAATAGATATTCTAGTCCACTAAAATGCTGGACTGAGAGTTGTATATCACACTCAATGCCTAAGCCCACAAGGTACATGTGTTTTTCATGTGGGGTAACAAGTCTGGGCTGAAGTTCACTCCAAATGTGGTTCATATCAGAATATCATAATTGCATAAATGAGACACTCAAACACCTGTTAACAAAAAAAAAGAGTAAAAAGAAAAAGCAAAAGTAAATTCATCTCAGAACTTCCATGTTGATAATAGTTCTAACTATTATAATACAAGTTTGATTTTTGTACGACCATCAACCCACGGGTAAACTACCCCCTCCCGGAATAATATCAACATTGGCAACAAACAGGGTAAGTTTTAGCCTCAATACATAAAATTTACAACTATCATTTGCAGTACTCATGTGGTTTTCCATGAGTTACAAATATGCTTATTTACAGTGAGGTTTTCCAATACCTCAGGCCATTTCTGTGTGTGTGCTTTTATGTTGTTACCTTTGAAATTTGACTTCTTTTACTTATATTATTTCTCACCATCAACCAAAATGGAAATGATAAAGAAGCTATTTCAATACCTTTAGGAAAGTTCTCAACCATGAAATAACCAGTACATAATTTTTTTCCGAATCATAAAACATACCTCTGGAGAAGCCGTTGATGGTCCAAACTAGCATCACTAATGTTGGGGATGTAGGAATTTATCCGAGGAATGTGCTGGAATTTTAAAAAGATAATAATACCATCACATATTAAGACGAGCACCTTTTCCTTATTAAATGGAAAAATTCAAAACAAAAAGAAAAAGTTATTCCAGCTTAATGAAGTTCTCAAAGTATGTAGCATGCAATTCTAATTTCTAAAGAAGAATGATTCTATACCGTGAAAACTTTGCTAGCAATAACTTCATCAAGGTGTATTAGACTCCATACATCAATATGTTAGATGCATTAGAGAAATAATATTTTTGGACTCACTAATTGAGATTAAGTTCTAGTTGCGTATCATTGGAGAGTTTTTGGTAATATTAAATTAACCTATGAATGAAAATAGTGAATTTGGGGGGGTGAAGGAGATTTTCATTACAGGAACAGGTGCCAGGTTGGAAAGGCGTCTAGCAACTGCACCATCTAACTTAGCATACTCTTCTGATAGTACAACAGCAATCATGCAGTCATCCTCAACATCCTGTTGGCTGCTCAGGGAAGTTGAGCTAGAACATTCCCCCACACTGTGAGTCCCGTTCATCATAATGTCGTCGTCTGTTTTCAAATTCTTCTCACACTGAAAACAAATACTAGAATGAGCTTATATGCTGAGTGTGAGTAGCCAAAGTTGAAAAGCTGAAAAGAGTTTACAATCATTCAACAAATTTGAAATCACAACAAATAATCAAGATATGGCGTATTACTTTTTTGTGCGTAAGATTGTTGTTAAATAATTGCTATTTATAATGCTAGGGTTGTTCGAATCGATTGTGCACAGTGTTCTGTCAAGTAGGATGGGCATATAATATAGGAGCAAAGATGTAAAGAAATCTTCTTTCTTTCATTTTCTTTTTTCCAAGGTAGGACAGATACACGGTAATATGCCCGGGGATAATCGTGCAACCACAAAGCAGAGAAGAATGAAGTAAAAGAAATGGCTGAATGTGGCATCTAGGATTAATCCTCAGAATGTCCAATTGCAATACAGCAATCCTCAGAATGTCTCACCTCCTCCCGCAATAAAAGAAAAGAAAAAATATGCTGAAACATACAACCATGGCAGCTACCACGCGCAGATTTGATCAAAATCAATCAACCGAACAAAAAGACTATAGTATAATTACGCACAAGCATAAATTGAAACTAAATACGAACATGGAAGGCGAAGAAACAAGAAAAATAAGTTTGATGCTCAATCGAAATACCAAATCAATTAAATTAATAATTGCAATCAGTAAGTCAAACAAGTTGGAAACTTTGATCGTCAATCTTGAAATTCTGAGACCAACTGCAGTTCCGATTTTGTTTGGCGTAAAGGAGGATTTGAAACACAATAACCATCAAAATAATTACCTGATGTTGTTCGATAATAAAGAGGGGCCTATCCAACTTCGCTCTTTCTCTCTCGTGAGGGTTGTTGGTTGGTCGATTAATGTACCTTCTTTTTATTATGGCCAAGGCAAGTTTCAGAAAGAAAAGGAAAAATTATGGCAAAGGCTTTAAGGCAGGCAGAAGAAGAGGATAATACAATATATCTATTCAAGTATGCGACCATTTGACAATATAAATTATAATATGCGTATCGATACGAGGCGAGGGTGGGCGCGAAATCTAACTAACCCCCACTGGAACTGGTCACAGGCGAGGCGAGGTCCGATCACTACGCGTCTTCTGTACACTCGGACTCCTACCCCTACCCACCAAAAACACACACTTGCGATGAGGGGCATATTTCTTTTAGTTAATTTCGATGCTATCCTCCGAATTCTGACTTATGGCACTTTGGTCCCTTTTAATTCCATTTTAATCTCATGAACAATAAACAATAGTTGTTGAATTGAAGACAAGAATTTTTTATTTTCATTTTGAATTAGCATGAATGACAGTCATTTTCATTTCTCTTTCTTTTGTATGTACATAACAACTTAACCATGCCCTGAATTCAGGGAAAACTATTCTTTGCCTTCAGTGCACTTATCCAGATTTGGACTAGAACATTAGGAAATTTCATTCATGCTTCCTCTTTTTCTGGCCTCTGCCATTGGAGTATGGGCGTGTCACTGTCATATACCGTGAATTAACAAGCTCCCGAGGTATAGCTGCACCAGAAGATCTTAGAATCTCAACCAAATCTGGAAACAAGTTCTTATTCTCCTCACTTACAAACACAATTGCTGTACCCTCTTCTCCCAGTCTAGATGCCCTACCAATCTGATGGACATACTCCTTCATGGAATTGGGCATGTCAAACAGAATTACCTGTCTTACACCCACGAGATCAACTCCACGGCCTAAAATCCCAGTGGCTACAATAATAGGAACCTCACCCATTAAAAATGACCTCATTATATCTCTCCTCTCCTTCATGGATTTCTCCCCATGGATTGATAAAGCTTTCACTCCAACGGTGACTGTAATTGCATTAGATAAGAGATCGGCCCCCAGTCTTGACCCCACATAAACCACCACAGGTGGCATAAAATGCTGCTTGCTCATCAATATGTCAAACAGCTTTTGCTTCTTTTGCTTCGACTCGACCCAGATAGGTAGTTGCTTCACAACCTTATTTGGCCTGTTGGGCTTGCCAACGGAGACTACAGCAACATCTTTTGCCATAGAGCTTACCATATTCTCTATATCTTGGGAGACCGTTGCAGAATACAGTAAAACCTGGGGTTGTGATAGAGCCCTAAATATCTGCATTACCTGATCTCGGAATCCCCTTTGAAACATGCAGTCCACCTCATCAAGAGCAAAAATCTTTACATCATCCAGTTGTATATCATTCTTCGTTAAAAGATCAATTAGCCTGCCTGGAGTTCCCACGATGAGCTCCACTCCTTGCTGAATGCGGTGAAGTTGTCTGGCCATCGCATCACCACCAACCACAAGTGCTGTTTTAAAAGGCAAACCCTTTCCGAGCAACTTAGCTTGCTCCTCAACTTGTATACAGAGCTCTCTGGTTGGTGTTAGAACCATTGCTAATGGCTTTTTCCGGTCTCTAAACTGCTCAAAGCGAAAATTTGCACAAAGATAAACAATTGGAACTAGAAAGGAAGCCGTTTTCCCAGACCCTGTTTCAGCAGACACAAGCAAACTTTTTCCACTCAAAGCAGCTGGGATTGCTTGCATTTGGACAGGTGTTGGCATTTCAAAACCTGCAGCCTCTATATTTTGGAGAAGCTTTTGAGGAAAATTACATGAAGAGAAGGACAAGATAGGTGGCGGAACTAAGTCTCCCTTCACATGAATTTCAAGTCTGCTTCTAAGCAATTCAGTCTGGTCACTAGATAAGAATACAGATCCTGATTGACTACCAGAATCTCGAACATAAAAGCACTCATCAGTAGCAGTTAATCTTTTGGGAGGTGGTAGGTTGACTGGCAATTGGGTGTTGGCAACCCTGCAGAGGACAGTCTGTTTACATTCCAAACTGCAAATGTCATCATCTGTCTCATCGCATATATATTCGCCATAACGGTTACATATAACACATTTAGGCTCCCCTGGAAGAGGTTCTCTTTGGTCTCTTGACCTTTCTTTCACTTTATCTGCAGCATCCGAGAATTGTAAGCAAAAAATGGGGCTTAAATAAGAAAAGAAAGGGGTTGTGCAAGTATTCATGATTTTATTGCAACAATGAATCATGACTACTATAAAGCTCAAATTCAATACCAGTAACTTGATTCCCATATGTTACTACCACTGAACTCTTGCATTGGTCATCATTGCTTGGGTGTTCCATTGTATAAGCTTGATAATCACATGGATGCTGCAATGCAAACCCCAAAATATTACTATTGAAAAAGGATTATTTAGGATATCAGAACAAAACCAACAAGCCATACAAATGTTATAGATTGAATAATCACAAAACCATGAGATAGGGTTTAGAACCTTAATTTGGGTAACCACAAACAAGGACTTTGTCTTTGTGAGTAGTAGCCAGGCAGTACTACTAGACTAGTTAGCCTTAAAGCCTCTAAAATCAAAATCGAACATAAGAACTAACTCAACCACAATTAAGAATAGAAACCCTAAATCTAAAATCAAGTAAATAAACCAGCATGCATCCATATATTAAAACAATACAACTCTTTATCAAGTAAAAATATGTAAAAGGAAGAAGAGAAAAGCAATCAACAGGAATACCTTCGCTTTGGCCTTTGGTGGAAACGGAAAACACCAAAGGTTGCTTCATTCATCTACTATGGCCGGATTCACGGTGTTGATTGAGCTGGTTTGTTTGTTTTTAAGAAAGGTTGCTTCCCCATCTTAGTTGGGCCGGCTTCTATGTAGGGCCTCTAGGCCCAACCTTGTTTCTGTCTGTGTACTTCTTTTCTGTTGGACTCAGGCCCTCCTTAATAATATTAAAAATAATATTAAAGAATATTAAAAAGTGTAAAAAACAAACAAAAGAAACACACGCTTCATGAGGAAAATGCCACTAGGCCCAGTTCATACGATTATATCACATCGTATGATATGATGAAGATACACGGGAAAACTACTTTCAACCGTTAAAAAAAATTAATAATAATGAAAAAATAGGTGGGTAGCGGCCATGTCACCCCGTCACTGGTGCCTCTTGCTCTTGAAGGAGTGCTGCTTCTGAATTGTGGTTTGGCGGTGGAACCTCCTTATGAACAAGTCTGCCACGTGGTCTATGTCGTCTTCCAGACTGAATTCCTGCCCAGCCTGTTGCTTTGAGTTCTTCACAATATCTATCACAGATTCGAATTGATCCTCCTCTTCACAATATCTATCCACGTCAAGGTGATGATCCCCAGCTTGAGCTTGAGCTTGAGCTTCTACCAAGTTGTGCAAGTAACCATGATCAATATCAATATTATCCTCCGAATCCGCCGTCATGTGAATGTGATCATCATCAGTAGGATTAATAATAAGATCAACTGGCTGGTGCTGGTGGGATCCGTGGGACACGACAACATTAATAATATCGTTGTAGCTGCTGCTTGGGTTGACTACAAGTTCGCCGGCTTTGCCCTTGCTTTGGTCTTGATCTTCCTGATGATCATCCTCCTCAGATTCAGTGTAGTGGTGTTGCTGCTGCTGCTGCCCTAGCAAAGCGTGGAGCTTGTGAGAGATGGAGCTCATCACAAACTTCTTGTTCAGCAACGAGAATATAATGATTCGAGTCTTTATGGCTCTGGTTTTGCTCCTAAGGGCTAGAGTTTTATTCTTCGCAATTGAGCTCACTGCAGCTATTATCTGCTTCACTAGTGCAGATACTTTCTTCTTCATCTTTCAATCTTAATTTGGTCTCGCGATACTAGCTAGCATTAATCCTTGATATTTCTCAAAGCACAACCCACAACCCAATTGAGACGAAAAGAAACCTCCGATGGGATTCGGATGGAGAGATACAATTGCATACGTCTGGCTTAAAATTTCGTACTTTAAATTCAAACCAAGTTCTACGTGCGTACAAAAGAAAATCTCAAATATTAATTAAGATTAATTCAGAGAGAGAGAGAGAGAGATGGAAAACGGAAATTTATCTATTGATGCACTTGATTTGTAGGTAAGTAGTAAACAATGCAATGCAATACATATATAATAATAATAATAATAATAAGTAGGTAGTTTGGAAGAACGAGTAGATGCAGTACGCGCAAGGGTTTATATAGCAATGGTACGAGTTGCCTGTCCTATCTCTACTGTCCACTATGGCTAGGCAGAAAGCATCTCTTTTTCTTTTTCCTTTTGGGTCTGGAGTCTGGACTCTCTCTCATTTTCTGGAACAGAGAGAGTGGGAGGGCTTGAAAAACAAAAGCAACGAAAAGAGAGAAATTAAAGATAAAGAATATTATAACGAAAGTGAAAGTGAAAGTGAAAGCGAAAGTGAAAGCGAAAGCGGTTAAAGTTATATATAGACAAGACAAGGGGCTCCATCAGACCAAAAAAAAAAAAAAAGACAAGTCCATTTCATAAGTGAATAAAAAAAAGCTGCAAAATCCCTATGTATGTTTGTATCTTAATTTCTAAGGAAATGGAAATCTTGATAAATAAGATTAAAAGGGGAGCCGATCGAGAGTCGTAATCATACAGAACGATCTAGATTAATAATATTGCAACTTTAGCTCTATTAGTGTAATGACAAAAATATATGTATCCAAATTATTATTTGGCTTTTGCATTCGTAGTGGGGCAGGGCATATTCTTAGTTAATAACACAATTATATATAGGATAATTTTTTAATGTATCATTATGTTATGTTATTAGTTGAGATAACAAAATAATGATATTTTCGTTTTACATAAGTTGGCGTGGTGTGGGCTAGTGGTGTTGACCAAGGTTAGGTTTAGGTTGGTGGTCCGCATGTCGTGAGCACTCAAATTTTGTCACACTCCAGTTGCTTAGGGCCCGTCTGGTAATGTTTTTAGAGAGTATTTTTAGAGAATGTTTTCGTAGAATGAAAACAAGAAAATGAAAATGCATTTTAGAGAATAAAAACGCGTCTGGTAGCTTAGTTGAAAACTGTTTTCAAAGAACAAAAACAATGAAAACGCGTTCTGGCAGTAATATGTGAAAATGACAAAAACAGTGAATATGTAACTTTAATTAAAATGCCTTATGTTTTTTTAATACAACATTATGTAATCAATATGTGAGTTTCAAAAAAAAAAAATTAATACGTATATTATTTTTAAAAAGTATTTTTTTTAATCATCTAAAAGAATATCATTTAAAAAATAGAATAAAATTTTAAAGTATAAAACTAGAATTATCTTTAAAAAAAATTAAAATGAAACCTCAACCCAACCTTCTCTTTCACTCTCTGCAAACCCGTCCCAATTCTATCACTCCCCTCTCTCTCTCTCTCTCTCCCTCCCTCCCTCCCTCCAGATACCTCTCTCATTCTCTCTCTCTCTCCAAAATTGAAGAATCAGACCAACCCCACCCAGCAGCACCCTTCTTCTTCCTCTAATTTCCTCTGCACACCCATTTCTTGGCTCTGAAATTTCCAGCTTCCAGAATCCTTTTTAGAGATAATTCTAGTTTTAGAGATATTGGCGCTTGGCTCTGAAATTTCCAGCTTCCAGTTTAATTCATGTAAATTGTGGTCCTCTTTTCCACGTTCTCTTCATGCTGCACCCTCTCTCTCCTTTTCCTTTTCTTGGACTGAAAATTGATTCAGCAATTAGTTGTTCAACGATGGTGGTTCAATTCAATTGCATAGAGATTCTGTTGGGTTTGATTGAGTGGCGGTGATGTCAATCTAGTTCGATGGGGTGGTGGTGATTTTGATTGAGTGATGGTGGTGGTTCAAGCTCTGCGTGTGGTTCTCTGCTGGCAGCTTTGACGGTGATTTTGGTCTGATGGGGATGGGGAGAGAGATTGAGCGAGAGAAACAGCGTGTTTTCAGTGTTTGTTTCCTGTGAGAATGAAAACAGCTTTTTTCTGTTTTCTACAAGTAGACGTGAAGTTGTTTTTGTTTTCTTAAAACGTTCTCTGTGTTTTCTGTTTTCTCCCTCCGAACAGGTTTTTTTGTTTGTTTTTGTTCTCTCAAAATGAAAATGGGCTCTCAAAACATAAACGAACGGGCCCTTAGTCTGGCTGTGTTCAAAACTTCAATGTTCTTTTTACTTTTCCAAAACAATGCGTTTTTTACTTTTGGCTTGTGCGAAACTTGAAAATGAGATAAATAGATAAAATGACAAATAAAAAGACGGAAGAGAGAGAGAGAGAGATCGGAGGAAGGCACGCGCATGCACAAGCACAACAGCATTTCAAAGGTAAAGAGGAGAATAGAGGATGAGAATTGAGGACCATTAGTTAGAGAAATACATTATTTAAAGGTAAGATCTATCGAGTAGGATAGGAGGACCATTAGCTGTGTAGTGCAAGCATGGTTGATACAAAAGAAAAGGACGGCCATCGGATGGATGGAATTAAACGTTGCCTGCCGTTCCCATCTAAGAAAGATATTGAGATAATATATTTTATAATTTTATAATTAATATGCACTGATGCATGGATGTGAGTGAATTGGAGGGGCCATTGGGAACATCGTTAATATTATTACATACCATACCACTCTCTCCGGCAGCTAGTCCCGGCCTGCCAGGATTTCAAGTCGATCTATTATCCGGTATTAATATATACATATATATCATCAAACTAATTAAAAAAACCCATGTTCATGTCCATGTGGGCGTCCAATCCCAGCTGGCGGGCTCCAAGGACCGTAATCATGGTAAGGATGGGGTGGCCATGGAGGATGGACCATCCCATAGCCAGGTGGAGGAGGGTGGTAAGGGTAAGATGCCCCATGATCTGCCATGGGCGGGGGAGGTGGCGGTGGTGGTGGCGGTGGATAATAGGTGCGATGACCTGCTACTGCTACTGGTGGATCATAAGGATGATGATATTGTGGTAGGCAGCTGCTGCATATTTGTTGATGATCAGCTTGTAACTGTGCGGGCCCGGGCGCAGGCGTAGGCGCAGGCGCAGGCGCAGCTGATGATATGTTTGATGTGTAATAATATTCCTGCTGCTGCTGCTGGGATCCGGAACTCGTAATATCAGAATTATTATCATCAACTCGTGTACTAGTGTTGTTGAACTTGTGCATAATATCATCATCGTCATCTTCTTCCAATGTAATTGTGGGGTATTGAATACGCGGCTGATCATCAGTACCTGCACCCTGTCCAAACCAAATGGAATAACCAAATTATTTATTAATATATAACCAAATTATTTATTAATATATGATCAGTAAAGTATAAGTACCTTAATGAGTAGCTTCAGCTTGTAGGAGAAGGTCAATATCCCATTGGGTTTTTCATCGCTAGTCCGGACCTGATAATTCACATACCTTGCCTGCTCCTGCTCCTGCTGCACTCCTCCAAGTCCAAGTCCAGAATTATTCGCCGACGACGGTGGGATATATGGGATCATCAGATCATTCAAGGGCACACGAACCTCTCCTATACTTCTGTCTCCGATTCCCAATATTCCCACACCCTGGTGCCGCAGATCAAAGTGAATCAAGAGCCGTCCATCCTTCAACTGACGATGATCGTCATTATGATCAAGCTCAAACCGCATCTCGTGATTCCATTCAGGATTTCCATCTCCTTCCCCATCAGTTGGTGTTTTTTTTATTTGTTGCTCCACTACCTCTTCATTCATCTGCTGTTCTGCTTCTTTTACTTTCTTCTCCGCATCATCGCTAATTACCTTCAGTGACACAATCGCATAAACTGAGAGTTTCTGAAAGAAGTTGAAGGCTTTCAGATCTTTGCACGACACGAGTTTGATTTCTAACACCCAATGGTCTGCTGGAATACTCCATTGATCCATGCTC
Organism: Prunus fruticosa; assembly: GCA_018703695.1. Classification (NCBI taxonomy): domain Eukaryota; kingdom Viridiplantae; phylum Streptophyta; class Magnoliopsida; order Rosales; family Rosaceae; genus Prunus; species Prunus fruticosa. The sequence goes on along the minus strand of CM031919.1, from coordinate 38,922,818 downwards.
CATGAATACCTAGCTCAGAGTCGGACCAACCAAATCCTTTCTTCCTTCCTAAGAACTGTGGACTAGTGGATCGACAGATCTGAATCAAAATTACTGTGATATGAATTCATTATATGTACTCTAAGAAATAACATTGAATATAATACTGGTTAACAGTTGGACAATTCTGAATTGACAACATTTACTGCTCACCACCTATTAGATGCCACCCACATACACATACACTGGTGGGATCACCTCTCTCAACAAATATTGATAATATTAATATATTATATTGGTTAACATTATTGATAATATTAAAATATTATATTGGTTAACTGAATTGAATTAGTACTATATTGGTTAGCAGCTCAGCTCTTTATTTTCTCATCTTCTCACCTCAGCTATATGAAGAGTATAGGCATAGATTGCAGAAAAAATCTCATAATTTTAAGCTTGTAGCCCTCCCAAACATTACGCCCTAACTCCGCCACTGCCAGTGTCTTTAGGTAAAACGTTCCCGCGTCTTTACTACCACAAAACGTTGTCTGCTGGCTAGAGTCCTAGACTTCACCATTTGGAAAGCTGGCGCAATTAAGCACCCGTAAAGGAAGATACTCTCATTTCATTCAAATATACGAGTAAGAATATACAATAGCGTGACGAATTACACCTCATTGAGAAAACAGCAATGCCTCCATAAGTGGAAAAATAATGAATCCTAAACATTTGTATTTCTACAAAAGACAATAAAATGGATATAATTCCCTCCTAATAATAACCAATTGAATGCATTTTACTACTCCTATCAAGGGCTCTCAGGGAGCACAGGGCTTGTCTCTAGCATCTTTGTAGCATCTTCATCCATGGAGATCTTAGTCCAACCAAAATTTTTCATGGACAAAATCTTCGCCCGGTCAAACCCATTTCCCCTGAAGCCCGTTATCTTTGATGACACCATGGGCATCACAAGGACCGCAGATGCATTGATTGAATCCTCTCCAAATCCAAGTGACAACGCACAAGCAGTCTGCAAAAGGATGCAAACTCATGTCATTAATAGTCAGTCATACCATATATCCATATAAGCAAGTTCAACAAGCCAGTTTGGAGCACCTTTGCCTTCACTATTGTATCCAAAATCTTCATCAGGATTCCTTGCACAAATGATCTTGTGTCTCTAATTTGTACATCTTCAGATGGAACAGCTAGCCTGTAATGTAGACGCGGGTATCAAACAGTGGTGAAAATCACAAACAAACAGAGTATTCATCCAGCTCAGATTCCAACGAATATGCTACAACAGTGAAATCATATAACGAAAACTGTTCATCAAATAAGGAACGCTGATATATGTGGTCATACAAAAACCTCCATTATATTTTGTTGTTCATTCTATTATATTAATATCAAGACTGTAGAAATGAGGAATGAAAGGACAGCCTAATGCAAGGAGATTCCTGCCAAAGCAGGGTCTGGGTAGGCCAAGACACAGGCAGCCATACCCCTTTTTTGAAATTGCTAACGGCAAGCCATACCACTGCGCCAAGGCATACTCACTATAATCTATATATTATAAACCTTGAATATTGAATCATCATTAAAATGTTTCGTAGATGCTTTATAAGAACATAAAAAGAACATAGATAGCTTGAAATTTATTTTTTAAACTCCGTAAAAGAGTGTATTGTGTACCTGCCCGCGTCTTTTGGAATGGTTGAAGACATCACAGAAACTAAAGATGAATTATCTTTGACTTCAGCACCTGAAAATTTAGAGTAAGTTCCTGTCTTGATATTCTGCATACTTAAAGTCTTAAAAAATAATAATAAAAAGCCAACCAAAATACCTTTTGAATCATCAGGTGCCAGCAAAGAAATGCCTATGAACACAGACATCATGCCCAGTATGAACATTGTTGTCCTTAGTGCATTTAATACCTGTTTTAACAACAGCGAATAAGATTTCCACGTGAATTGAAACATATTCCAAAGGCACAGGAGAAAAATGTTGGTGAGAGAGAGAGAGAAGACCTGGTATTCTTGAAAATATACAAATCCTGTACAAATGGAAAAGAATGTCCAAGCAATCTGAAACATAGGAACAATAAGGATTGCATCGAATAATGACAATCCTTCATTCAACCGAGCCATCTGCAGAAGTAGAAGTAAAAAGTATGAATATATAAAAGCTAAATGAAGCAACATCTCCCATGCGATTGCAGCAATTTGCAAACCATGAAATTTAAAGTTGGCTCTGCAATAACTGATACCCAAAATCCAGCTGTACTTAGAAATAAAAGGAGCATGGAGTATGTGAACCAGCTATGTAACTGATAACTGCTAGACATGGCCAAACGTAGCAGGTTAGAGCTGCCAAAAAAATGAGGAATTAGAAACAGAAGGCTTGGATGATTTCACCACTTGAGTCACAGAAGGAATACAATATGTTGGCAAGCTAACTTACAGAGATTTTGCAAACAACACTGAGAATGACCCAACAGCACCTGAAACTATAGCATAGGAAAAAGGAAGTAGCATATGCCAATAGGGTCTTAGATCCTGTCCAGAAACAGCATGCAGAAGTTCTCCTCTCCTGTATATCCAGAAATTGGATGAAACAAAAAAAAAAAAAAAAAAGTGTTGGAGGCTTACTAATAAGAATGAAGCAGTCAGCACTTAGTTCTCAGAATCTCACCTGTAAATGGAATGCTGTAAGGCAACAACTAAAACCAAAATTAGGCAGTAAAGAAGGAATGCAATGTTGCTGTATTTCTCGGCCAGCTGCTCTGGTGTGTATACTGCAATAAAACAAATCGAACATACATGAGTCCATTACTAGTGGATATAATATATTGCTTGGTCCATGCTCATCTTCTTTCTATATATTTTGTGTTTGTGGAGAAAGTTTATTGTGCAGCCTTTATATACTACAGCCCTCTCCCAATCACATGACAAACACATGAGGGGTTGGATGTGAGACAGCTGTTTTATACAACGTTTGCAGGGAAGATTGTTCTACTTGTGTGGGTGTGTGTGTGAGAGAGTTTGGGATGGTAGCTTCTTGCCACAGGTAGGACCAAAATACAGAACAATTGATCAGATATTCAGGGATTTGGCACAACGCAATACACTAATGAAACTGTAAGTAATTGTGACTTGAAAATGAATCATGTACCAGGTGATTGGTGGTTGCCAAAAGCAACAAGAAAAATGTTCCCAAGAACGATAAAGGCTGTGGCAACCATTACCCTGCAAAGAAGGCTGTCTTAATACGCGGATGTACTTAGAAATAGTAAGGTGATAAATATGTGCAAAATGGATGTATAAATGGTGTTACAGTTATGAAAAACTATTCCCACTTCAGATTTTAACGTACTTAACAGTCACCATTTTGTTTAACACAAAGTAAGCAAATGCAATGTTGGATATAAACTGAATAGAACCCAGTGCTGCAAGAAGTGACTGCACAGAAGAATACAAGAAATAATTAGAAAGAACAGAAACAATAAACTTATTCAGATAAGTGTCCAAGCTTGTAGCAGATGTTTTCATCTGAGTACTTATCAGTACTAATCTTACTTTCCAGTTTCAGATAACAAGGCTACAAAATTTAGTTTGTACTGACCTGAGCAGCATATCCGAAGGATATGAAATTTAGGCAATTACCAAGAACGAAAAATAAAAAACCTGCATGTGAAGAATTATATAATATTTAAGTCCGATGTCCATAATCCACCATGTGAAATAGAATATGAAAAACCTTTAGAACAAATGAAGCACTGCGAGACAAGACTGTACCAACTCTCCATGTCTGAAAGTGTATAATAGGCTTCAAAGGAAGCTTTCCACTTGCTCCTTCACTTTCTAGTATTGAATGTCTCTCTCTCTGCCAAAACAGAAAATAAAAAATCCGACGCTTGCATCATGGTATGAATATGGCTGTCACAACAGAGTATTCATTCTCTCAATGATTTGTGTCAGAGTAGAAACATTCATTAGTACTAAATTGCTGCAGATGAACACAGGTTGCTAAAATTTGCATTTTCAGACTAGGTACAATAACATTGAGGAAGGAAGGTTATAAATTTGTTTAGTGATAGTTATGCAAATCAAAATTTCACAATGGTTCCACAAGAAGAAACACACACACACACACACAAAGGAACAGAGTATAGAGTATACCTCATTATGCCCCAATTTCAGAAGGTTAGTTCCAAAGTTGATGGCAATGCTGCCGAAAAGGTTGATGAAAGCTCCAACGACCCACTCCCCCATGGATTAGAGAGAGATGTGAAGCCGTGGCTGCATGCAGTTGAAACCGGAAGTTGGCACTCAATCGTTATAAAATCTGGCACAAAAAGAAACATATAGCGATTGATTAGCAAGAGCAATGCTTGAGGAATTCCCATGTCTCGGTCAGTGTTTGAATACAATCATCAATCGCATTGCTTACTTACTATAAAATTTAGAAATGGCTCTGGCATGGATGGAGCTATTGAATGGAGGAACCTTCCTTAAAAGGTAAAGATAGAGAGGAATTGGAATTGCAGAGGCATAATTGAGAAACACCCAAAGGTCTCAAAGTAAGCAAATTAAATCTGCTGGTGTAAAAGACGGCAGATCAATGATCAATCCCGGTGTCGGTGTCGGTGTCGGGTGAAATAATTGGCATTTAGCATCAATCCGATAGATCGGGAATCATTATGCGAAATCATGCAATTATTTATTTAAAGAAGAAGAAAAACAAAAACAAGAGAAAATAAAAGGTGAAAAAACTAAGTTTGGAGCTCGGGAGCTTACTTTACCTCTCTCGGACAAGTTGAAATTTCGATCGAGGCTAGTATTCACAGCGGATCCAAATTCCGAGGCTTGTTTTCTTGTTTGTGTGTTGCTTTCCTCCTTGGGTTGGGCTGGGCGGATGGGGCGTTTGAAATTGATTCGGAAGTTAATCAGACAGATGTGAGATTGAGAGATTTGAGGTTCAGGGATGCCCAGAAAGAAAGAAGAGATCAGAAAGGGCAAATAGGCAATGAAAGAAAGAAGGAAGGAAGGAATTATCTTATTTTCATTTCCTACGGAAGGAAGCAGAAGATATGAAAAGACAGAAAGAAAGAGTTGTCCGGTCAATAGCCTAGGCGTGATACTTCAGCGCACGCTATTACGACCGTACTCTTCAACTGTCGGCTAAGGAATCAGCTACGCTGAGGCATACAATATAACTGCTGTCATCTGACCGTTGATCATTTTTAAACTTTTGTTTTGAGGGGTGGGCTCCACTAACTGTCATATATGATTTGGTTTTGGTTCGGGTTGAAGTTGAACTATCTACCTATTAATTCCATTAAAACCACCAAATTAATTCAACGAAAATGAAATTCTTCCCCCCATCACAGTTTTTATAATTGGAACATCATCATGTAGCTGCTATAAGGAAAGACATCAGACTTCCTTTTTTTTTATAATAATAATAATAATAATAATCCGTTGAATAGAATGATGAGATGCATCAAATAAAAGTGAGAGGTTATTTTTAACACATAAACGCATTCTTAATATGAAAAGGTACACCACCTGATTACAATCAATCATTAGGGAAACAGTATAAAATTACTCAATGAAAGTAAAACAAATTAAGGAAGATAAACAAGGAAAACCCACTCCCTACACTGAAGCAAGATTGATGCCTGCCAAGTCAGTAACTCGAATGTATCTGTTGAATTTTTTTATATAAAAAAACCAACTAAACTGTCAATAACCATATTATCTCAACCTTGGGCAACAGAAACGGGAGGATCAGAAAATGAGAGGCCTACAGACCTGTCTGCTGGAAAAGAAATATAAACTAGTTGTTGTTTGTTGCAAATTTAAGAAGAACAAAAAAACGTCGACAATATAAATGTGAAGAAGTGTGAAAGACAATACCCAACCCAAGACAGAAGTACTCATTTACTATGAAGAAGCGCAAGGAGATTATATTAACGCGTGTATAATATCAGCATATAATAAAATGCTCTCTCATACGTTCTATTCTAGTTAATTGACAAAAGTAGAAGTAAGAATTAACTGTAAAAAACAAATTAAGAATGTCACCTGCGATGAGGATCAGCAGAATATGATGGGATAACGCGTGTATATATATATATATATGTGCTATAATGTCCATGTGTAATAAACTAAACTCAATTTGTATCTTGTTGGTCTGATCTGATCTGGTGTCGCATATTTTATTTATATATATGTAAGATGAAAAAAACAATGATGGACTTTGTTGAAGCCTGCTAATATGACTGGGTCAGCGGACTTTGCTAAAAGCTGGAAGAAAATATATATATATATATATATATATATATATATATATATATATATGCTGCATGTACATAGATACCCCAAAATAAAATAAAAACAATTAAAAAATAATGTATATAACAATAGCTAGCAAAGCAATAGTGTTGTGAACTTGTGAGTGTGCACAGTGCATGCATGATCAAGTTTAGATGAGTGGCGTCTCAGTCTGCTGACTGCTTCATTACTTACTTGGATTAGCAAACCAAAGATGCTAATTACTTTAAATATTAATACCCGCATGCCATCATGACATGCTAATCCAGTCCTTATTTTTACTCCATTTTCGTCGTCGTCGTCATGGCTCAAGGCTCTTGGTCAATCGTGGACCTCACCTTACTGGTGGTGGTCAATTTTGATACAATGGTTGGTTGGTATTGGTAAACCCTTACAAATTCCATGCTCAATTCAATTCAATTACAACAAACGAGGAAAATTCTTTCTAATACCGCCTCCACCTGGGACTGGATTGGAGTATTGTCTTGTCTTGTATACCACTGGACTGGATTGGAGTATAAATTCCATGTAACACCATATATATATATACCTACTATATAATGTAGTACTAGTCAGTCTGTAAGGCAACAAAAAATTTCAGAAATAAATAAATGGAAAAAGAATTGTTTGGTATCGGGTATTCATCTCTAACATACCAGCTGGATTGTCAATATATTATAATATATATTAGGCACCGTACTTGTACCAAATACCAGCCAGTTACACTTCCCTGCCCGTTAAAACGTAATGAGTATAAAACTTGGGGTGGTATAGAGAGAAGCCAAACTTCATCTTAACATCCCTCTCATAAGCTTACGGTTGCCCATCTTCTTTCAGTTGGTACCGTAAGCCTATGAGAGGGGTTAAGACAAACCTCAGACGTCTCATATATTAATATAAGCCATGTAATTTGTAAACGTATCACAACCACATATATGAATCATATCCCATATATATGATGTTGCATATATAGATACATAAATATCTGTTTGCAGAGCTAGCTAGCTACCACCCTAGGTGATGAAGCGAAAACAGAAAAGGGGCCGGAAAAGATGAAGAAGCAATTGATGGTTTATATACTGTTGCTGTCCATACAAAATAAAGCCAAAAGATTCATGCGTGGTGTGGATTCCGAGCCAATCAAAATTGAGGGCGTTATTCGCAAACCAGCTGAAATTGGCTGAAACCTTCATGGAAAAGTAGGGGACACTTCCTGGCAATTCCCATGTATTATTGGATAAATCATAAATCACACAATATTCCTTTTCTTGTTTGTCTCACTCACACCATAAATCACACAATATTCCCATTCATTAGTTGGGACGGGAGAACACTATTTTGCTATACCTAACCAATATGTCACGTGAAAATGTTGTTACGCTTGTAAAAGACAGGAAGGATATGGAATGGATATACAAAAATGTTCTCAATTATATATTATTTTATACACTCACTACCCTAAACCTAAACGCAGTCAATCTCAATCATCCTCTGATATCCTCATCCTCCTAACTAGATCCTCATATCCTGAGACGAAAGCCCTCTTCAGGTTTTCCACAATTGAATCATATGACGTATATTTTTCTATTTTATTTCATTTTATTTTATTACAACTATACAAATAAGCTCATTGAATCGAACAAGTTATATCAGACAACAAATAAGGTAACACACCGCGTACCCCATTGTGCCTATCTCTCTTCTCACACGGTGTGCACAAATGGGTATATGCTAAGTTCGACTGGACCCAAGACTTTGATCATTTCACTTAACCAGGCAGACCTAATGGAATAGCTGGAAAAGGCATCCATCATTTTAATGTACACAAACAGGAAAGCATAAACCAAACAGAGAGGAAACCCGCTCTTAAAAGCGAATGAATTACAGAAGCGAAACCCAACAACCATAATACAAAAACAACCAAAATCAGCCTAAGACAAAAGACAAGCAAACAAAGAGGTATTCCACTCTAATACATATAAATCTCAACTAAAAGCTGGAGGACTTCAATAAACAAAGAATCCATCGCACAAACTTTCTCATGCAGAGGCACATCGTGACTGTATATATGTACTTGCACATTATATGATAAGGACGATGAGGACGACTACCACCACCACCACAAAAACCGCCACCACCCACCAACACTGCAATACACAAACTTTGCAGATTTTATACAATTCTACAGACGAGTTGATAGGAAATAAAAAATAAGAGATTATTATAATCAACTTCTAAGAGAACATGGTAAGCTCAGCTCTATAACCTACAATTATTGTATTACAGGGTGGCCTTGTTCACAAAACTACCCTAACATGTCCCTCTGCTATTATAACAGACAGTCTTCTTGCCACACTAAACAAAAATGAAAGTTTGTGTTTGCATGTAGATTCCTTTTCTCTTTTCAACCTAACGTCTTCTTTCTGTCCATTATGTATTAACCACTAGGCTTCGCCATACATACAGGAAACCTATCACAGGTAATCCATAGACTAAAAATTGCCAATGTAGTATGTATCACAGTCAAGATGGCATGATGAGAGCGTGCTAATTTCCTTTTGTGACACATGAATTCTCTTACAATTTTTGTTATGGCACATAATTCCTGGGCTCATCTGAAGCCTTTGAGAAAATGCATGCAGATTTTATTTGAATATAGACTGAATTATTGTGATAGATTATCTGACTTCAAACATATCTTTTTCCCTCACTGAGCTAGCATAAACTGCTAAACACCCTGTATTCAGAATGATGGCTTACCAATAATGTGGCAAGTCAGAAGCTAACTTCAGGTTTTCCACAATTGAATTTGATAGGATGTGAAAGTATACCACTTAGTACTTACCCATGACGATCTGGATTTAACTCCTTTGGAGGCCTTAGCTAGTTGAACTCTTGCTTGGGTCGTTGCAGCAGAAGAGTTGTCAATGTTTGAGTGAATGTCATCTGTAATAATAGAAAATTTACCCGATAAATAAATAAGAGCAAAAAGATCCATGAATGGAAAGTGAACGTGAGCTATACAATAGAAATAAATCTGCTGGGTATCTGGATGCTACCAATGACTACACCCTGCTCATGAACGAGAACTGCAAGGTCCTTGAAAATTTCGTTAGCTTGTCCGATTTGTTCTTCTATCTCTCTAATACCGTGTTCCCTCTCCTCAATTATGGCCTCATTGAAAGAAATCTCATTGTCAAGCAAAAGTACTTCCTGCCTGCAGGTGTTTGTTCAAAAACAGGGGTCATTGTAATTCGTCTATGAATATGTCAAACCAATCCATGTGTATATGCATGCGAAGATGCTCAAACTATATATGGCCATTGGGTAGCCGATGTTAAGACTCTCAGTGTACAAGGTTCATGGAAGCAAGTTTAGACTTTTAGCCACTAAAAAGAAATGAGAAAACGAAGGCCATGGGATGGGAGCTCCAAGCGGTCCAACAATACAAAAGTTAAATAACCCAATTGAAGAACGCTGGGAACTATTCATCCTTTCTCATAGGATGAAATGCCAAAAATGGAAGGTGAAGGATGGTTTGGAATTGGCAATGACAGATGAAATAAAACGAAAAGAACAAGCAATGATGATGTGAATGCAGATAGAACATTGATTACCTCTTTTGCTCCTGAAGGAAAGGTTGGCGGTGCTGATCCCTGGTGCTGGTAGGTTCCAAATGTTCCTCAGAAGCAGAGGCCGCAGAGCTATAGTAAAAGCGCGAAAAAGAAAAACCAGCCAACAAGGTACGGAGGTAAGTCATACAAAACACAATCAGAAATTACGAAGGTGAAAAGAAAACAAAGAAGATTGTGTTCCTTCGAAAGCGTAGAAATATATACGTTGCTGCTGCCAATGGCAAGGAAGGCATGTAAGTAGACTCGCGCTCAGAGGCGAGCTGCTGAACTTTCTGGAATTCTTGCAATGTTGTTTGGAAATCCCTTGCAAGCTTGGCATCTTCTATCTGCTTACTAGGCTGAAATTATCAACAAAAAAAAGATGGATTTTTATTTAGAAAGAAAGAAATGTCAGAAGATGCAGATCAAGATTCAAAAGCAGCGATGAGAGAGAGAGAGAGAGAGAGAGAGAGAGCCGTACATTGACATTGATGTGGTGATCAGATTCGCTGAGGGCTTTGAGCTTGGCAGACGTATCTTTGACAAGCTCAAGTATGCGTTGCCTTGTGCTGTGGCTGCCATTAGATTAGATTACATTAGGCTCATTGTACTCATTAGTAAGTAAAAATCTTGACTTTTTGAGTAGCGAGTGTGTTAGTATAGCAGTCTAACAACAAGACAGTGCCGATGGGAGTTTGAAATTTGTGTGTGGGAGAGACGAGAGAGAGAGAGAGACGCACAGCTTTTGGCGGTGATCGGGAGTGTCCTTGGCAGTGCCGATGGCATCGACCAGTCGACGGAAAGTGGAAACGGCAGTGTTGATCTGGAATATTCCGGCAGCCACGGCCTGCGACGGAGACGCTGATGCCTTCTTTCCCCGTCCTCCGCTATTCTGCACATCTTGAAAGCTCATTTTTTTTTTCCTTTCTTCTTCCTAATTTCTTAATAACATCACACCTTATTTGAGATTGATGGAATAATAAATGGAATTAGACACAGGGAGTGGGATGGGATCTACCACGTCTCTGTATGTATCTGTAAAGCAAGTCTGGTATGGTAGCCGTTCCCAAATTTGTTTAAAGAAACTGATGAGAGTCTGACTGGAGAGAATTGGGCCGACCTTCATGCGGGTCCAGAAAAGTGAGTAGACTGTAGAGCTGCTGCTTCTGTTTTCTTTTTTTTCTTTTTCTTTTTCCTAATATATAAGTTCCAATTTCAAATTCCTCCCCAAATAAAACTAAAAACTTTAACGCCTAAGCCCCCCTTTTCACATAAAAAGAAGAAGAAAAAAAATAGAGCGCTGGCAAATTAATTTGTGTCTTAGTGGTAGGCCTCGTTCTGTAATTTAGGTCCCAGCTGTCAATTTGGGTACCCGCCAGTCAATGAAATAAGACTACATACAAAGAAAGACTTCCATGAAATAATGATGGTATTATTTTGCTATCCCGCCCAATAACGCTATGACATGCGTGATAACACTTTTACATGATATAACATTATTAGTATTCCCATTACAATTAAGTTTTTCTCCTACATACAGGCCCATCCAACCCCAAAACCAAAAGAAGAGAAAAATAGTTTATTTTTAGCTCATTTCTTAGGAACCGAGAAAAAAATGGGAACCTCAGTTTTAAATAATTTGTCTGCTGAAACTACACTACTAATACTATACAGTTGACGGCCTTCCTCATGGCTATCTGAATCTTAATGTATGACTGACTACTTATCTCTTTCAACATTACATGTCAAAAAGCGGGCATCTTGATCTACAAGCAAGACAGCCATAGTATTAGACTATTAGTAGGACATATGATCCTTCTTTACACAAATAGGATTTGCATACGCGTATGTGTATGCATGAGAATGGGAATTTCGCTGCCAAATCTGTATCCCTCTTAAAAAGCCACTTGCAGCAGCTATTTCACAAGTAACCTGCCAAGGGAACTCAATCAGAAGCACTGATGATGATTTAAGCAAACGAATTTGAACAGTAGGGTTGAAATACCTCGGATTATTTGCCACTGAACTGCAGTCTTGATCAGAACCCAACTCACCAAAGGAAGAAGGAAAACAGTTGTAATACATTCATTGCTAGCATCAATCTGTGATGACTTACGTGATTCATGCCAGGTCATCTTGGTTTTGCAATATCAGGGAACTACAAGACACGACCTGGAAGCAATGGAAACCGAGACAGATTGTTGGGGCTCATTTTAATACCCAATGCTTATATGCGAGGTTCAAGAGTAGCAAACAATAAGCAATTCCATGATGCAGTACCGTCATTAAAAAGAAATTGGAATTATGACCGCTACACAACTAATACTTTATCAGAGCAGGTAAGGAAGCATGAAGTTCAGCCAAACATTGAAAGATCCAATTTAGGAGTTGTTCTCTCGGTAGCTCTAGGAGAAGTTCTGCCTGCAAGAAAAGAGACAAAGACAGAGAAGAAAAGAAAAACGTGATGATCTGTTGGGGAACCGTGTGTAAAAAGCAATAAAAGTTTCTTTTCCAAAACTTCGTACACCTGTCTAAAACTAAAAGAAAACAAAAAAGAACATAAGGTGATGATATGTTATTACCTTGATCTGATCACCCCCAAAAACCAAAGAATTTCGGTGAACATCAGAAACCATTGAATCTGTAATCAGCTTGAAAACCTTTTTATTCATACTTGTTTTCATAAAAACCATCTTTCCTGAAGCATATATCTTGGTTATTCCAAGATCGGCTGCCATCCTCCTCACATACAGCTTCTTTAAAAGAATCTCCATGGAGGGTGGCTCCTTCCCATATTGGCGGCGCAAATTCTCAGCATATTGCATCAAACTCCAGATATCTTTCTCAGCAGCTTTCTCAGCTTCCTGAATTATCTCCATGGGATTCTCCAGATAATTTATGTACTCAGAAGGGAGATGAGGATTTATATTTATATCAATCTGAAAAGTGCATAAAGAGCACCCATCAAGTCAGTCAACCAACGTTATAATCATATACAACTATAAATCCATGTTCCCATGTGTACTCTGGACCATTTGTCAATTTTACTTCAAAGAGCCTTAACCAGAGATACTCATTTCAATCTCTTCTAGGAGTTACAATATGATCTGTTGGAAACTAATCAGCATATATCTTGTTCAAGTGTTTATTTTAAGACGGTACAAAAAGTGATAGTAGAAATACCTCAACAGACCAGTACGGAACTGAAACTACACGGTGTTCATCAACCTGGCATCAAATAAGAACAAGAAGTTTAGAATTAGTAGCACATCAAGTGAAAACTCACATTCCAGACATCGAGTGGGCCTAATGAATAAACAGTTATTACATGTGTGTGTGTGTGTGTGTGTGTGTGTGTGTGTGTGTGTGTGAGAGAGAGAGAGAGAGAGAGAGTATTGAACACGTAATCAACAAAGTATACTAACAAGGCCCATTTCGACATTAGAACTATTTTGAACCATTGTCATCTCATACATTTATATTTTATACAGTTAGAGCACAAAAGAGATTGCAAAATACAATAGTTAATTTAATAATATTAGCCAAATTGCATGTAAAAATGGAAGCAAGAAGCTAGAAATGATTCACAAAGGACACCTAACCATGATGCTCCTTTTATTAAAAGTATAACATAAAACAAGTAGGTCATGAACAAGAAAAAACCTTGGACAGGCTCTCAAAGAGCATTTCAAAGAAGAGATCAATGCCAACATTTCCAACATCCCCTGTTTGTTGCTCACCAAAGATGGTACCAAAGCCTCTGATTCCCATGTCCCTCTCTGCAAGTTGGAAACCTTGCCCGAGTTCACAGCATTCCTCAAGAGCTGCAAGTCTCTCCTAGAGCATGACCACAATGAATGATACTTTAAACACTCCGAAGTAAGCACCGACAAGAATATCCAGAACACAGTACCTAATGGTCTTTAAAGAGTATCTAAAATAGCAAGCAATCATGAAAAACACGTGCTACATATCATGAAGGGTAACACAAGCAGATTTAAAGAATATACAAAAGTTATCCTCATGCATTTGAGGATCCATTGACTACTGTAATCAGTAAAAGACTAAAGGTCAAAAAGAAAGAAGTACCAGTGCTTGATCAGTTAGTAGTGACTTCTCCGGGTAAAATAAGTGTGCATGAGCTTCCTTATCTGCCCGCCCTACCCTTCCACGCAACTACTACCATTTAATGAAAAGAAAAAAACAGAGAGAACAAAAATTAACAGAATAAGTAAAATGGATAAGGAGTTAGAAAAGCTCAGATACCATTATATTCCCTTGTTTAATACATGAAAGGATTTGAAGTAACCAAGATAACAATTTTAAATGTTAGTCTTCCATATATGTTGCACCATTTGAGAAATATATGAAGAAAGAAGAAAGAACAAGACCTGATACAACTGTGCAAGGCCAAATTGTTGAACATCTTGAATGATGATGGTGTTTGCATTCTGAATGTCAAGCCCACTTTCTACTATATTAGTGCATATAAGAATCTTGATTTCACCTTGTGCAAATTTCTCCATGGTTTCCTCTAGCTGCTTTGAATATTGCTGAAAAAAGATGCAGATAACAGTATAGAATGAAGAGAAAGAAAGCCAACTGAGCAGATCCCATCCTAAGCTGTAAAACTTGATGCATATGATATCCTTTTCAGATCCTGATGTATCCTCAATTTTCCTAAGGTTTAAATTTCATCACAAACATTATAAAGTTTAGTTCATAACTCACTTCTCTATGTTAATTCATTATAATGGTTTCACATTAGGCGTCTATATTTGATCTCATAGTAGTTCCCTTTGAGAGATATCAAATGCTAAAGAAAGGAAGAAAGTACCTTCCCGTGTGCAATAGCTATTTCAACACTGGGAAATGACTGTTCAAGAAACTCCATCACTTCTTCAAGTCCTGCAACATAAGAACAGAAGTGAAAACAAAAAACAAAAACCAAAAAATGCTGAGGGAAAACCAGCCTTGACATTCCTCTAATTAGCTGTTATTCAGTAATGGAATTTCTCTTGTTCTTTTGACATGTAAGCCAAATGAATCAAAAATCATGAACATGACAATCCTCTTTCACTCTACAGCCTCAAAAAATAGTGATAAATGCATTTGGTCATTAATAACAATGAAAGAAGCCATACAGAGACTCAACGCATAGTTACTGCCAACACAACTGCCACCAAGCAAACACCAAATAAATCTTTGTGCTTGACTTTTGTATGAGTAACAGTATACATATAAACCAGTAATCAACGAGGTTACCTTTAATACGAGGCAATACATAAAACACTTGGCCATCTCGGTCCAGCTCATGCTTAATTGCTGATAAAACCTTTTCTTTACTGTATGCAGAAAGATGGGATTTGATAGGGACTCTCTCTGGTGGTGGAGTTGAAATCAAACTGAAACAAAGGAAGGACTCATAGTTACTACAGTATCAGATTAGGGGACTGGCGAGTTATAAGTCACATCATTAGGTAAGACCTACCGTGGAGTAAACTAAATTTCTCTGTCTCTTTTCCACTGTCTATGATATTGTTAATTTTACCAACCTTTTATTTTACATACAACTCAACAAAAAAAAAGACTTAACCCAACCATTTCAAATTGGATGATTCTCACTAACATATAATAGTCAATGACAGTGATGAAACTGTGACTACTTATAATATTATTCAGAAAATTATAATAACAGATTCTTACAATTGATCCTGTACAAGTGCAGCATATCGTTATTTAATAAATTGGCTTTTCTATACACACACGCATATATATATATATATATATATATATATATATATATATATATATATATATATCAGTCCCCTTCTATTGAGGGATCCCTTAAATAATTTTATTTGATGGATACCCTTTAGGGTCTCCTACAAAAAAATTTCAAACGATCCAAACCATCTATTTTTTAAGTCTACATTCATAGATCATCTTGCAAAAAATTAGACAAATCGGAAACCATTTTGACATCCAATTGTGTCCTACAAAATCAATGAACACGGTGCTTCAAGAAAGTACTAAAATTTCAATAACTCAATTGAGTGGTCAAATGATATCGGATTCAAGTGATTTTTTGTACAGATGATCTTTGAATGATTATCTAAAAAATAGACGGTTTGGATTAGTGAAATACAATATGGAGTGGGCCCTACAAGGGTGTCCCTCAAATAAGCTTTTTTGAGGGATCCCTCAATGGAAGCTATATGTGCGTGTGTGTATAATGTAATTCATTAACAAGCCTTGTTCTGAAATTTCCAAAAAGAAGAATTGAAATGGGCATCTAGATCTAGAGATGTTTATAAGTTCAAAGTCAAGTTCATTACCTAGCATCACGGAAGCCAGTCAAGGCCAAATACAGGGTACGTGGTATAGGTGTTGCCGATAGAGTAAGAACATCCACTGATGTTTTGAATGAAGCAATCTTCTCTTTTTGTTTGACGCCAAACCTCTATAGAGCAGAAAGAAAGTACATGCTTTAAGAGAAAGAAAACTATGTAGGGCAACTAGGAGATAATCTAATCTATTGTAGATAGCAGAAAATAGATTCAATGACAAACCTGCTCTTCATCAACCACAAGCAAACCCAGATTATTATACACAACACGACTTCCAAGAAGTGAGTGAGTCCCAACAATTATATCCAAATGACCATTTTTAATCATGTCCAAATGCTCCTCTTTCTCTGCTCTAGTCTACATGCCATAATAGTTGTGATCAGTCTCAGACTAAAAGAAAAGTAGCAGTTTGAAACATCTAGGGTGTTTCAGAAACAGAACAAAAAAATATAGTTTGGCTTCAAAATAAGCTAACCAATGCCATTCTGAAGTTCAACCAATTATATGATGGCCCGCCGTTGATTTGCAAATTAAAAATTCCGGAATGCATAGGATGTATATCATATGTAAGAAGACTTGGCGTACCTGAAACCTGCTCAGAAGTCCAACCTTGATATTTGGGTAGACTGAAAACCGGTCGGAAATAACATCAAAATGTTGCTTGGCTAAAACAATAGTGGGTGCGAGAACCATAGCTTGTTTCCCTGCTGAAACTACACAAAAGATGGCACGCAGGGCAACTTCAGTTTTGCCAAAGCCAACATCTCCACAAATTAAGCGGTCCATTGGGGTTTCTCTCCCTGTCAAATCTTTGTGAACATCAATGAAAGCCTGTATAAGGTGCAAGTAAATGTGTAAGAGGAAGAGTCCAGAGAGGGTAGTTGGAGTGATGTACGGTTGGTTGGCAAATGGAAGGGTGACAGCAAAGCAATAAGCAAATAAAAAGGCAGGGTGTGCATGGGTGAGAGTTGAGAGATGAGAGTAGTAAGAGGAAAAACCTGTTTTTGATCAGGGGTGGGCTCATAAGGAAACTGAGAAACAAAGTGAGTCATGGCATTAGTCTCTGGGTAGGGAGGGCGTCTTTGTTTGAGCCTATGTAGATACAACTCCATCAAATCAACAACCATTTTCTGAATGGCAATCTTGCCTTTGGTCTTTCTTTTCTCCCATACACTGGTGTCACTCAATTTGCTCAAAGTGCGGGGCCTTTTGGTTTCGTTTGGGCTGAAAAAAGATGAAAACTTCGATGATAAATTTGATTCTATTGTTTTACATATTCCAGTTTGTTTATTCTTTGTTGAATGAGTAGAAAGAATGAAAAGGAAGAAAATAAGGAAACGTACAGACTATAACGATAGAGCAAGCGAGAGGCCTGCTTAACAGGAAGCTTAGCCATGCCATCGGCATACTCAATGAAGACGTACTCCGTGGTGGAATTGGAAACGTCGAATTTAATCCCAACGAATCGACCAATGCCGACCTTCTTGTGAACGACGTAGTCCCCAGAACGAAGGGTGTAGGGGTCGACCTTGTAACTAGCATCTCCTCTGAGCTTCTCAAGTCCCCTCTGCTGCTGTTGCTTCACCAACTCTATGTACTTGTCCGCCTCCTCCGACCCCATCACCGTTCTCGTTTCTCTCTTGCTCTGCTCCCGCCTAATCCTCTCGTTTACAATGGATATGGCGTCGCCCTCTGCCTCCACCGCGTCCCTTCGCTTCCCCCCAGCGCCAGATTTCGGTTTCCACTGCGTCTGCGTCGAGCCTCCTCCTCCTCCTTGTTCACTACTTTGGGTGTGGGAGTGGGTGTACACAGCATTGGGCACCCAGCAGCGAACCTGTCCTCTTCTTCTTCCTCTATTTTTGGCATTTTTGTAGGGATGGAGGCTCAAGAAGACTCCCCAGAGCGTGCTCCCGGGACGCGACCTCAGCGTAAACCCCGGACTAATTGCAGTTGCCTCTTCCGACCACCTTGAATTTGAAGGGCCAGGGATTGGAAGGATCAGAGCCATCTCAGACTCCCAGTGGACTGACTGACTGGATAATTAAACAAACAATCAACAACCCAAACTTATCACGTTTGAGGTTTTGGAGGGGTTTTACTCTACTTTCACCATTCCTTTTTACTTTTTCTGCTCTCCTTTGTTCACTTGCTTGCCACGGTGATGAGAGCACAGGTGAAGGCTATTTCGTAGATATTCCTCTCTTTTTTTTTTTCTAAATCTTATAGCATGAAATGAAGCCTGGAAGCCTGATACCCATGTGGAAGATGCGTACCCACCCACCCAACAGATATTTCTAATACGAATATGGGGCTTGGGCCTGCACCGTTGTTCGTATTGGACGGTCCCTTGAGCTTACAACTTACAAGTCGATGCTTCTTTTATTTATCACTTTTCCCTCTTAAAAACTTTTAACCATTCTCCATTAGTAGTGGACTGAGTTTATTTCTTCTTCT
Source organism: Prunus fruticosa (assembly GCA_018703695.1). NCBI lineage: Eukaryota > Viridiplantae > Streptophyta > Magnoliopsida > Rosales > Rosaceae > Prunus > Prunus fruticosa. The sequence continues at coordinate 38,904,080 of CM031919.1, read as the reverse complement.
TTATTTGAATATGAGGTCTAAACTACAAGGAGATGCCTTTGTGAGAGTTTTATTTATTTTGCTATGACTTGATTTTCTCAAGTTTTATCTATTTTTAGTTTTTTTGAATTTACACTCTTAATTGGGATGCCTATACTAGAGTTTCTTTGATCTTGCATGATCGTTAGTGGAGGAACCCTAAATTATCTTAATTTTGATGTTAGATTGCTCCGTTATTGTAATGGCCCTTTATGACTAGGCTTTTTGGCTGAATTATAAATGCAATTTTAGAATTTCTTAACAACAAAAATAAAAACTCCAAGGAAATGGAATTTCTCACACACATGTGTCATTGAGATTCGAATATGAGACCACTGATCTATAAGTCAATATATTTTTCACTAGGCTAAATACCTCATTGGCATCAATTGAGTTATTTTAGTTCAATTGAATTTTTGGTCATTCTTCGGTGAACTTTATTACAAATTGTTGAGACTGAATTTCTTAAATTAGATAACCGTTAAATTATTAAACAGACATATTGTGTGTTTGGTGCACTAACTTTATCGTTTCCAATTAAATGCCCCAAGCCAAGCATCACATGCGTTGGTCACCTTTGAGCTTTCATGATCAACGCATTAATTACATTTAGGAGCACTGATCACTTTGTAATCTTTGAATTTGTATTGAGAAAAAGAAACCCGATACAACTAACAAGAGACACTCAGAGAGAGAAGAAGAATAAGAAGAAGAAAGTGTTTGATTATTGCAATGTGAATTAATGTCTACAGAACAAACGTTCCTTCGTGAGGCGGTTAATTGATCGAGAAACTATATTGTATTTGATGCCAGTTAAATATAAGATGAAGAGACAACGATAGAGCCTGGCCGCCATACTTCCACGAAAGAGCAACGAAAAGCTGTTTGCAGAATTTGGAACTGAAGTTCTTGGAATTATTAGGAGAACCTGCAATCAAAGGCAATAACATAAAGCTTAATTATAGCTAGGGGTGGGCATTGGAACCGCAAAACCGCAAAACAGAGCCGAACCAAACCGGAAAAAAAAAAAAACCGAGTTGACCAAAAAAGTCAAAAACCGAGTCCAATCCAAACCGAACTGGTTCAAACCGGTTCGGCTTCTGGTTTTTCACTTCACAGAATCGGTCCAATCCAAACCGGTCCAGGATAATTATTTTTATATATTTTTATATTTTTATAATATATATTTTACACATGGCTCTTTTTGATTGGTTCTATATAACGTTACAATAGGCTTGCATGCACAGGATTAGGACAAAAATTATAACCCGATTAGGTTTTCATTTCTTCTTTCCTTCTCCAATTTCGTTCTCTCTTTCAGGCTTCAGCCGTCGAACCCTCTCTCGAGCCAAAGCTCTCTCTCAGCCTTCCTCTGTCTCATCCTCGCTCCGCCCAGGAACTCACTCGTCGCCTTGACCAACGGCTGAAGCAGAGATCAGAGGCCAACGAGGCCAGGGAGGTCTTAGAGCTTCTGCCTCGACACGTTTCATGTCGTCTCTAAGTCTAAGGTAATGCCAGTTTGATTTTAGCTTTGGTTTGCTAATTTTGGGAGATTGGAGGACTTAGTGTTGGTTTCATTGCTTGGTTGATTTATTATTATTGGAATTAGATTGCAATTTCTAATTCCACTGACCAAATCTCGAAAAATATTGGGACTGGAGAGAACATTATTATTATTTTTCTTTCGTTCTGGAATGTGATGGCTTTCGGAATTTAGAATTTGGTTTGAGTTTGTATAATGAATGACTCATATTAGTTGATTTCTTTTTGGATATGAAAACTTATTGAATGACCTTGTCTTGGGTTTCCTGATTTGAGAGCTTCTAGAAAGAAGATAATATGAACAGAGTGGAAACCTAACTTGGATTAGCCACAATGTTGTGTTGATCTTAGTTCCCATCCATTCTTGTACTTATCTTGTAATAGCAACTATTCATAGTAAAAATGTTATTGAATGCAGGTTGAAAAACTAATCCAGGAACTTCCCAGTGTGCTGCCTGCTGATTGGTTGAACGGAGATGTAAATTTGGCAGAGAATAATTTTATTACCAACGGGACTTCCTTACAACATGTTGAGAATGGAACAAATCTCAGAGATACTCAAAGCATGCTGTTGGAGAGAATCGCCAGTGAGATGAATCGGCTGAAGTTCTATATTGCTCATGCACAGGTTGCTTTTGCTTTCTCTTGCAATCAGTTTTTATTACATCCAATCAGTTTTCTTTTGCTTTTGCTTTTGCTTTTGCTTTCTCTTGCAATCAGTTTTCTCCACCTAGCTGGCTTGTTGTTCTAGGCTTTGTTATTGTTGTTGTTTGATTAAAATAAAATGGCAGCCGTAGAAATTTATCAAATTGATTCATATTTATTAATTGGTTGTGCATAACAGTGTAATAAGTTATAGTGGTTGTGCATTCATTTAGTTGGAGTTGAGGTGTTGTTTATCATGTTGAAGTTGGTTTTTTTTTTTTGGTTTCTTAAAGAATTCATGGATGAGTTGAACTTGAACCCATTTGGAAAGGTGCATGGCACTACTAATAGTGAAGTTGGTTCATCATCCGCATCGTATCGTATCCACATCCGCATCCGCATCCGCATCAACACCTTTACCCACTTTACCCATCCCCCAACCCCAACCCCAACCCCAAACACAAACTCAAAGTGCACCTCATGCCCAAACACCACCTCTTCCACCATTACCTCATTCCGGCCCAAGAAAAGAAAAATTGGAAGTATGGGACCACTTTGAGAGATATGAAGATGTGGTTGAGAGTGTGAAAGAGGATGGGAGCAAATATGCAATCACTAAGAAGAGAGCTAGGTGCAAGTATTGCTCTATGAATTATGCAACTGACTCCACTAGATACAAATTGGGGAATTTGGAGTTTATCTTGAAGAGTCGGTTTGAAAATCCGGAAGATGCGGTTAAGAAGAAGAATGAGATCAAAGAGATTTTAAAGAAGCTTTATGAAGAGTATGCCATGCCGCCACCACCACCATCCACTCAAAGTAGTAGTTATTGTTTTAGCGATGCTACTACCATGCATACAAGTAGTAGTAGCCTAAGCCGAGGGGGAAAGAAACGGAGGGAAATGAATGAAAATTGGAGAAAAGAGACTCGAGCAAATGATGTTGTGATATTGGAGCATGAGATTGATAGGTACATCACCGACCCTATTGAAGATGTGGTTGATGAATTTGATGTTTTGAAGTGGTGGAAATTAAATGGGGTTAAGTATCCGGGGTTGGTACTTGTTGCAAAGGATGTGCTTGCTATCCCGGTATCAACGGTGGCTTCGGAATCATGCTTTAGCACAAGTGGTCGGGTAATTAATTCATTTCGTGCTTCTTTGACTCCTAAGATTGTGGAGGCTTTAATATGCTCTCAAAATTGGTTTAGGTCGGATGACATATCCTCTTTACAATATGAGCCAACAATTCAAGAGATGGAATTCTATGAATCGATTGAATTAGGTATGTCTTTGTAATTTTATGTGATTTATTAATGTATTATATAATATGTATGTTTGACTAATGTTTTAATGAGTTTATGTTTTTTTATGTAGATATTATGAGTTCATCCACACCTACCAAGTGTGCTTCATCTACTTTTCAATGTTAAGGAGGAATTTAATGAAGTTAGATTGAATTTGAGTTGTAACATATATTTGGATTGAATTTGGGTTTTATTTGGCTTGTAATTTATTTTGGAATTTATTTTGCTGAAGTTTGATTGAATTTGGGTTGTAATTTATATGTTGTTGAAGTTAGATTGAAGTTGGATTGTATTTTTGTTGAAGTTAGATTCATTTTGATGTGTTGAAAGCTTGATGGAAGCTTAAATTTTGAGTATTTTAGTATATAAATGCATTTTGGGCAGGTCTGGAAAAAATGAAAAACAATAAAATTTTGGGCCCAGCAAAAACCGAAACCGCAGGAAGGAAAACCAGAACCAAAGCGGAAGGTCAGGGTTGGTTTGGATTTTTGTTTGAATTTTTGGCAGAACTGGTTTGTAATTTCGGTTCAGATTTTATTTTTTAGAGAAAACCGGTCCAAACCGGACCGTGCCCACGCCTAATTATAGCTAAACTATTTGCTCAAGTATGTTGTATTGTACTACATATGATATGAAGAACTCAATGTAGAGTAAGGACGCAGACATAGGTTTAGATAAATTGGTTAGAACGGATGTACTCCTACTCGTACCCGAGTTCAAATTATCGCTTGTATAGAATAATTTGGAGTAAGCCCAAACAGTTAAAAGAACATTTATATTGATGGTGGTGCTGATTAATCAGAATGACTATTATAATTAATTAATGTTGGTAATGGTAATGCATGGTAATGAATGAATTACCATTACTTGAAAGGCAGGCGAGTGGGTTGACACGTTGGCCACATCTTCCTGGCAATTCCTGAGCCTCATTGACATTGATGCCGGCTTGCTCAGCTTCATTGGTGCCTCGGTTGCTTATCATACGACACAAGCATTCAGGATTGGACTTGATCACCCATTTCAGAGGATCGCAACAATTGTCCGGTGGGTGACGGGTTCCATTGAGGTAGTTTAGGCAAGGCGCAAGCCGATTGAGGCAAGACGTGTCGACTTCTTGAGCAGCCAACACTAGTATTCCTTCCTGCGCCACAATGCCGGCAAACACTAGCACCAATAAAGGTGCTACTACCACCCCCGGAACCCCACAGCCACCACCACGGCATGCCCCTCCACCCTTCTTCTTATCCTTGTTGTTGCTGTTATCCATATCTTATTACTTGCTTTTCTAAGGTTCGTTATAGTGCGTACTTCTTGTTGTGTCTATTAACAGCTAGTTGAGTTTGCTATATATAAGCAAGCAAGCAAGCAGCTCTCTAGTCTATACGTACGTACATACATAGGTGTCTACTACGTGTGTTTGTGTAGACGGGTGGGTGTACAGATGAGATACAGATGACGACGCTAGCTAGCTTAACTACACCATCGATGATCGATCCCCTAATTCAGTTGGTAATCCAACTTGTGGCTCACTGGTTGACTCTAATTTAATTCTAAATTAGAAGTCACTGGCGTGTACGTTGTTACCAAATAGACCCACACTCCTGAGTCCTGGCTGAGGCTGACATTTGATGGAAGGCGGTGGTGCTGGTAACTGGCCATTAGGTTTAGATATATGTAGGTGAAGCTACTTTTCCAAGTTGGAACAAAAACACAATCCAATTTTCATAAAATAAATAATTAAGCTACTTGTTATATTAGCACAAGTAAAATGTGGGGTGAAGGGGTAGAGGGTAAAAAATGATGACAAATTTCACCATCGAATTGAAGTTATGCATGCAGCATGTTGAAAGCCTAAGTGAGTTGCCAAATAATAATGACGATAGATTTCCACGTTATTCATCTATACACGTTACGTTGGAACAAAAGCGCAGGCAGGCAGGCCGAGGCTAAGATGCTTCCAAATGAAATCTGCGATGCGACCAAATATTATTTAGTCCTAGCCTCTGCCTTTTAGCATACTTCTCCCATGAGCTTAGACAAATAAGAGACAGCTCCCTATCCCCTAGAATCTGTAACTAACGAATTCCTTCAAACAATCAGGACTCAGACATAGTATATCATCCCAACTTCGATAAGACTGATGTGAGGAATGTTAAGTGCCACAGCAGGTCCCCTGCAGTTCTTCCTAAGAAATGAATACCCCATATCAATCACAAGCTTCTTCAGATACGACGATGATCTCCTCGCCTTCACATATGAATGCCCCATTATATAAGCCACCCCTGCTTCCTTGGCCTGGATTAAATCCATCAGCTCTTCCCTCACTGCAGGATCCATACCTGGGTTTGAGGGTAGCTGAAACCTAACTTGGCGCCTCCTGATTTGTGGGTTCTCATCATCATACACTGATCCTATACTCTGGAGGGTCAAAGATTTGCTGCTTTGGATGGAGTCGCTCACACCAAAAACCTCTTGCTCATTCGCTATTAAGCTAGAACTCGATTGCCCCGTCCTGGTGCTTATCACAGCCATCCTTCCATCAAATGATGTGCTCTCAGAGCTTGAGAACTGTGGTTCCACTGCTTCCATCTGGATGAACTCTGCTATGCTTTGGATGAGCTGGTTCTCAAAGTCTCCATCATCCCGTTGAATGTCCTTGTACCCATACCTGACGATGCACCTATACATACGATAAGGCCTTGGACAAATCCGGCCAATCAGAAATCGCTCTTCAGGTGAAACACTTGGAACTGGAACTGATTTTACACAAACAAAAACCAACACCTTGTGAAATGCAGGAAGATTTGTTACAAAGTGAGAGAATATGGCAGGAACTCCTGTTGCCAACTCTGAGTATATGAGGCCTATCCCAGGCACGCGGACTATACCCAGGCTGGGGCCAAGGCCAAGTAACCATTTTAATGAAACTTTGTTGTGCAGATCATAGTTATACTTCTTTCGCGTACCATAATGCCAGACATACATAACAATCATAAAGATGAATGAGAGAACAAAAGGGACCCATCCTCCCTGAGGCACTTTAATGAGTGCTGCTGATAAGTAGACTCCCTCAATGAACCAGAAGAAAATCAGAAAAACTGCAGCTAGAACCACACTTTTCTGCCAAACAAAGACTATTACAAGTGCCATAAGGAATGTCGTGATAAACATAACCATCATGCAAGCAAGTCCTGAGAACCAAAAGTGAACATTTTGTCATCCTCACTTAATTGTTGAAGGGGGAAGACAGAAAGGAAGGGATTCAAAGAAATAACATACCATATGCATTTCCAATTAAAGTCGTGTCTTGGAATCCAATAGTTATGGCAAGAGTGAGGATCATAAGTATCCAATTAATTTCTGGGATGTAGATCTGCCCATATATATGTTTTGAGGTGTGGACAACTTTGACTCGGGGGAAGCAACCAAGGGCATGACATTGCTTGATGATGGAGAAAGTAGCGGTTATAACAGCCTGGCTCCCAACAATTGTTGCGAGGGTAGCAACAACAAAGACGGGCCAAAATACAGGACCTGCCAGATAAGGGAGGACAGAAAGCAAAATTACCAACTCAGATATAGAATAAAATTCTGAAAGCAATATTCATAAATGTCAGAATGAACTAACCAGGTATTGAGTCATAGAAACTGTAACGAATAGAGTCGGGATGTTTAGATAGGAAAGCAGCTTGACCCATGTATTGTACTACCAAACAAGGATATATAATGAATGCAAACGCAAGCTGAAAATGCAAGAAAAAACATTCCTAA